>MU007112.1:0-106317 GCA_010583015.1 Tothia fuscella
GCTTATACTATTACTATAGTTACTACCTCCTTATCCTTAGGTTTTTAGGGTACCTTCCTTCTAGGCTTCCTTAAATACTATCCTATCCTATTCTTTTTAGATATATAGACCCTATAGCTATCGTTATAGTAGGCTATCTAACTAAGTAAGTTATACTTAAGCTTAGTTTTCGCGACTAAGGATTTCTCCTCTTAGGTTTCCTTCTCTATCGGCTCCTAAACTAAGGTTTCTACTCCTTAGGTCTCCTCCTCTATTACTTTCTAGACTATATTTAGGTTCTTTTATTAGTACTTATTCGTATAGTATTCTTACTTTCTATACTTTAGGTATACTCCTTATTCTTTCTACTTCTTTTATTATTAAGTAAGTAGCTTATAGGCTACCTTAGTAGTTAGTCTCCCTCCTTTAGGTTTCTAGTTCTTACGGTTTAGGTTATTAATTTCTATTAGATCGCCCTAACCTTACCTCTATAGCTTCTTAGTATATCTTCCTTTCTACTAAAAGGGGTTGCTTCCTAATATATTTCTAAATAACCTTACTTTATAGAAGTAGCTATCGATTTTACACGCTAACTTAATAAGTTCTAAAAGTAAATCTAGTTCGTCTTTTTAGAGTAATTCCTATTTTAGGAAAGGCTTAAGGCCTAAGTAGTATTAGGCTATAAGTACTTTATCGTCCTAATTAATTCTAGCTATATACTTCCGGAAATCTATAGTATACTATCCTATAGAGTTTATCTAGCGTAATTATTAGAGCTTTCTTAGAGCTATTTTTTTCTTATCTACGTCTCTAAATACTTTCCTAAGTTCTCCTACAAAGTACTTATAGCTAGTAAATATTCGATCTATCTTACTACTTCTATCTTTTTTTAATTTCTCTATAAACTTCTATACCCTAGGTTTAAACTATTTAAACGCGCTCCCTCCTAAGTATATAGATACTACTAGTACTTAGTCCTTAGGCTTCTTAAGGGTATCTTTATTATAGTATAAGTATACTTTTATACTTATTAACTATATTCGTAACCTACTACTATATCTAGTAAACTTCTCTAGTACTTTTACTCTAAAAGTACCCTAAAGGTTCGGCTTAGCTAGTTATACGTTTCTTCCTCCTACTATAGAGGGTAATATTCTTCCTATAGGTAACTACTTTCTAAAGATAGAGTAGTTATAGTATTATAGTTTCCCTTATTAGTACCTTCTACTAGGTTACTTACTTAATAATTAGAGTTAACGTGTTTTATAAGCGAGTATACTATATAAGCGAGTATACTACCCTATTAAAACTTCAACCACCTTTTAGTATTTAATATTAGACTACCTATAATAATAATAATTAAATAAAAATAATAATAATTAGCTACTCTCTACCTTTCTAACAGTATAAGTTTTAATACAATAGCTAGTCTAGCAGTAGTAGCTACAACGTCTTTTATTCTAGGATACAACAACCTTTTCTAGACTTTTCCGGCGTAAAATAGCTTCTACTTAACTAATATTATACTATATATCTTAATCTATCTAAGATTAGCTAACTATAGTCCTATCTACCTAGATACGTCGTCTTTTTTGTAATTTTCGCTCTATTACGGCTATATTAGCCTACTAAAGGGCGGTAACTTACTATTCTAAAATAGCTACCGAGTATATTATAATTTCCGTACCCTTTAATAGCTAATTTAGCGTATTATTAATTAAACTAGGTAAGCTATCTTAATACCTTACTATCTATATCTTTAGGAAGTCGGTTTAAGTAGCTAACTCGGTCGCTATATAGGGTGTTTTAGGCTACTATAGCTTAATCTAGCCTAGATAAGGAGATAATATCCGTAAGTATATATTAAGCTTCTTAATAATACTCTAGGGGTCTAGAGGGATAAGGCCTACCCCTTTAAAGCCTACCTAGATATTTTCTTTTATAAAAGTCTTGTTATACGCCTTTATAAAAGATAAGAGGAACTTAACTTTAGTTACGTAATAGATATATAAGGCTATTAGTTCGTCTATCTCTCGCCTATACGCCCGCTTTAGTAGTATAAAGTAGGCGATATTAAGTAGCTAGAGTAGATATAATAAGTAGGGAGGTATATAAAGCGTAATAATATTCTTCTTAGTGTAGAACGTTGTAAACTAGACCGATTAGTAGCTCTCGTAGCTATCTAGGATAAGGAGGCGCCGACTACCTAATTTCCGACCTACTATATACTTTCTAAAGTATTAAAGCTATTTAAAGCCTAGCTTATTAGTTATCTAACTATTTTCGCTTACTATAGTTACCTAGCCGTCTAGTAGTAGCTTAGAATACTAGTTTATAAGGTAGATACGTCCTTTAAGGATAATAAACGGCGGTAGTACCTACCTAGCCGTATTTACGTACTTAACTACTATAGCCTACTCGCGGTTACCTAGTTAGACCTTTTTTAGGTTCCGCCGCCTCTCCGCTACCGTTACGACCTTTATTATCGATACAACCCCTATTTAGAACCTAGTTTTATTAAAGTTGAATATATCGTCTTCTAGGATACTATACTTCGCTATTATATTGCGTATAAGCGCGAACTACGCCTCTATAGCCTTTAGATCCTTATAGAGGGCTTGCTTATAATTATACCTCTAAGAGAAACGTATTTTAAGCTTAGAAGTCCGATTAATAAAGTTTATAGCCTAGTTTATACTAACTTATACTAGATTACGCTTACGACGTAAAGTATTAGCTATATCTACTATAGCTTAGGGTATCGGGGGAAATCTACGCAAGTCGAGGTTAATTATATATTAAATTATTACCTCTTCCTCTTATAGGCTTAGATTCCATAAGTTTATAATAGAATCGCGTCTTAAAGTAGTTCCGTCACATCGTCGGCCTAAGGTTATTCAATACACCCCAAACGCGCCTATAGCGGCCTAAATACTCTAAAATTAACCTTCTTTAAGAGCTTAAAAGGTAAGAAGTAACTTCCCTTCTTTATTTATTAATTAGAGTTAATTTGCAGCCTATATCGTAGTTAAAAGTAAAGAGGTAGTAAATTTTAATAAGGGTAGCACACTCGCTTATATAGTATACTCGCTTGTAAAACACGTTACTTAGTTAAGTAACTTAGTTAAGTTCTTACTATAGGTTTAGGGCGGTAGTTAGGTATAAGAGGAATATTAATAAATAAGTTATAAATAACTTTAAAAGCTTTACTAAGACTATAAAGTAGTAATCTTATAAAGTTTATAACTATAAAGAACTCTAGATACTATCTACTTACTCTTTTCTATATACTTAAGGCTATCCCTTTTAAGTATACTTAAGTGTAGCCTTACCTAGTAAGCGTATACTAAAACCCTATACGCTTTCTTACTCCCTTTCTTAGTATACGCTTTTATTACGTAACTTATACTAGCGTTATCCCTACTAGGGGTCTAGTATTTCTTCCTCTTTAAGCTACTATCCTAATTCTTCTTACTCCTCTACTATTGCTCCTTCCTAGCCTATCGATTCCTAGTTTCCTTCTAACGGTCCGTTATAGAATAGAAGGAGTTATACTAGAAGAATTCTAAAAGTAGATAGAGTACTTATTTACTAATTACAACTAGTACTATAATAATTAAGAATTATAGGAGTCTTCGCTATTCTATAAGATAGGCGTAGATAAAGAAATAGAATAGTATAGGGGAGTAATATAGGCTCTAGTAAATATATAATTAGCCTTAGTTATAACTAATAAGTATTTATAACTACCCTTTATATACTACGTATAATAACTATTAGACTCGATAGGAACGATATAGTCGACGCCGGCCTTATAATAAGAATTATAGGTTAACGAAAGAGGTATAACGTTACCTTAAAAGACTAAAAGAACTAAGGAAAAGGTATTATAATAATAATTTATAGTAGAAGTATAAGACTCTCGAGGTATAGTAAGTAAGGAGTTTTAGGAATAGATATAGGAGGACTATCTATATATATATACCCCTAGTACGGGGTAAAGCTCTCGGGACGATAGCTAGGAAGAGAGGACCTAGTATAATAACTAGGAGAATAATAATAAGGAAATAATAGGATAGGATAATATAATAGTAGAAGGTACTATAATAGAGGAATTAAGATAGTAGCTTAACTATATAGAACTATTAGATTCTAGAGAAGAGCTAGGGTACTAGGTTATATAACTAGCTAAGATATAAAGCGTAAGGCTAAGAGGTAAAGCGTAGGAGCTAGGTTACTAAGATAGTACGCTTCTATAAGTAAGGCTACGCTATATAAAAATAGCCTCGAGTATATAGAGAAGAGCGAGTAAATAGTATCTAGAACTCTTTATAGTTACGAACTTTACGAGATTACTACCTTATAGTCTTATAAAGCTTTTAAAGTTATTTAATAACTCATTTATTAATACTTCTCTTATACCTAACTACCGCCCTAAACCTATAGCAAGAACTTAACTAAGTTACTTAACTAAGTAACTCTAATTATTAGGTAAGTAACCTAGTAGAAGATACTAATAAAGGGAGACTATAATAAGCTTTTACTAGTTGAATTTTATAATCTAGCGATTTTTTTAATAATTACGTAGGTATTACGTTAATAACGCGTCTAATATACGTTTTAGAGGATTTTCTTATATTATAGGTAGGGTTATATTATAGGTAGGGTCAATACTCTAACGTATTTTACTATCGAGTCGCCTATACTATCGAGTTGCCTACGTAATCGACTATCTAATCTTTACCCGCACTTTACTACACCAACTATTAATTATTATTAAAAATAGCTATTTATAGAAGATTACTAATACTTAGGGTACTTACTAGTAGTATAACCTAACCCTTTACAAATAAAACAACTTGGTAAACTAAAGCGACTAGCCTATTCTATAAGACTTAGTAGCCTATCTTCTACTAGTATTACTTCCTAATTAGGAGCAATAGGCTCCTATATTAGCTTCTAAGTAACTCCCTATACTAGACTCTATACCTATACTACTATAATTATAGTATTCTTTAAGATTCGACGATTCTTTACAGCTCGTTTCTTAATCTATCGCTCGTTTAGAACCTGTAATTTTTTAACCTTATCCTCCTATAGTACTACTTTATATATTACTACCTTAAACCCTTTAAATAATTAATTAAGCGTAGTATTAAGTAGGCTTAGTAGGCTTTTTAATCGATACTATAAATACCCCCCGATTAGCTGTATCTAGTATTACAATTAGGGTATATTATATAGTATCGCTACTTACGACTCGATTGGTACTATTTCTAGCGTAATAGGTCGGATTAATAGTATATTAGTTACCCGATTTAGATTATATAGTATTAGGCTAGTAGTACTAAAGCTACTTTAGATATTATTTTTAGAAAAGGCCTATTTTCGAGCCTATATAAAGGCAACAAGAAACTTAGGCTTATCTACGTAATTAATACCACCCCGAATAAGGTCGGCGATCTAGCTCCTATATACCTATTTAAGCGGGCTAAAGCAGCCTATATTAAGTAGTTGAAGTAGGTAAGATAAATATAGAGGTATATAGAGCGGTATTATCGAGTAGTTTAGGTAGAACTAATTAAATTTAGTAGTACTATAACTCTTATACCTATTAAGGATTAAGAGCCGGTAGGTACTAATAGTTCGGGTAATAGTATTTAGCTTAAAGACTTCGGATAGCTACTTAAGGCCTAGCTTATTATTTATCTAGCCTTTCTTACTTAATACAATTACCTAATTGGGCGGTAGATTAGTAGTTTTATACTAGCTTAATAAATAGACCTTACCCTTAAAGATAACTATTAGGGGTAAATACTAGCCTAGCGCGTTTATTGTCTCAATTGTAGTAACCTACTCCCGATTACCTAGCTACAATTAAGGAGGTCGCCCTCGTCGATCTACTATAGTAACTACCCGTAAAGTACCTACTATACCTATTGTAAAGCCCGTCTCGTTAAAATTGTAAATATCCGCCTCTTGAATACTATATTTAGTAATTGTATTATAAACTAGTCGAAACTATCCTCCTATTACTTCTAGATCTTCGAATTGGGCACGCTTATAATCAAGCTTTCGATTAAAACGGGATTTAAGAGTAGGTTGGCGGTTAATAAATCTTAAAGCCCAATTTAGTCCAATTACTACTTTAGGACCAAGACGCTTCTAGAGCAGCAAGATTACTACTTCTCGTACTATCCTTAGTCTAGGCGAGTAGCCTCGATCGTCTATTAATAGTATCTATTTAATTAAGGCCTCCTCTTTAGATTAGGTGAGTTTATATCTATTTACACGGGCGTCGACGCGTGCGACGCGTCTATAGAGGCGATCTTGTAGGGTCTTTAGGGCGATATAGTAGGTGCGGGCAGCCTTATTAATACTTGCAATCTAGCCTATTTAATAGGTATACTTAGTAAGAAGTAATTAGCCCTCTTTCTAGGCTTTATTAGCTATATAGTTATAGAGTAGTAGTGTAGTAAAGTGCGGGTAAAGATTAGATAGTCGATTACGTAGGCGACTCGATAGTATAGGCGACTCGATAGTAAAATACGTTAGTAAAGGTTTTTAATAAATAGACTAAGAAAAAAGTAGGAGTAAAGAAATAGAGGCTCCTATTTATTAATAGGTATAGTAGTTATATTAACTTACGCTTCCTAAAATATACTATCGAAGATCGTATCCTAATTATAGTATATCTACCTTATTCGACCTATTTATTATAACCGCTCGATTTAGTATTATTTACCTTACTAGCTAGTTTCTACTCAACCTAGCTACTTCTATAGCAAATAGTAATAGGAGGACTTATAAAGATATTAAAAAGAGAGTTCTATAGTCTTTTTAGGTATATATTTAAGTTAGTCTTTACTAAAAAGAATATATTAAGCGTATAGATATAGGCCGGCTATAGCTATTTAACCTATAGGCTATTCTATTACGAATATCAACGAAGATTATTAATCGGCCGCCTACTAGTACTCTAAATTTATCGGCTACATCGATACTTAACCCTTAGAATAGGGCTAAAGTACGTTAATTAATTCGGTAGGTTAATAATAGTAATCTATTATATAACGTTTAAATACTCTTAGACGCGTTTATTATACTCTCAACTAATAACGCCTATTTGGCTACTAAGGTCGAAGGACTTACCCGGGCTATTAATATAGCTAAAAGACGTTAGAAGAAGGGTATACTAGTCCTATCTACTGCCCTTTTACAACCTAATAAGGGTAAGTTATAGTTCTAGTTACCTACGAAGCTTAAGGATAAAGAATAGGTTACTAATACAAAAAAAAGAGTCTAGGAGTAGGAGAAGGTAAGGAAAGTAGAGGAGAAATATAATAAATAGCGAAAAAAGGAAGATTAGGCTATAATAGTAGTAAAAAGAAAGTCTAATAAAGAGCGAGGTCGACGAGCAAAGAAGTAGGCTATAGAGGAGGTAAAAATATAAAAGGAGGTTGATAAATAATTGAAAATTAACCTAATATTAGTAATACTAAAGCTAAAGAGTCGATCTAAGCTATCTAAGCTATCTAAGCCGCCTGAACAAGTCGTGGTTGTGGTGGAAGATAATAATATACACGAGGAACAGGTCCAAGAGCGAATTTAGTCGCCGCAAGTTAAGCGAACGCGCCGGCTACCACGGTACCTAATAGGTCATGACCTTTCATAGACTAAATAAACACATATAGAATGCATCACCATAAATATTTAAGCTTATTTTATTGAGTGCTTGTGGAGTAATTAATTTTTAAAGTTGGTGTATAGAAATCGGTTTTGCGTGCAGGCTAGCACGCTGCAGGGAACTCTTCTACTGGACAACGGTCGACCAAAGAGAATAACATATAGTGTATATTGTCAACCTGAAACTCATGGTACTACCATCTCTTCACAACAGACCGCTTCACCGTATACACTTTAGCGTACTCATCGTCATTCGCCCAGAATTCCTTGCGTTCTTTGTACTCCTCTTGCGACCGAGTCAGGTTTGTGCGCATAGGCAAGAATGGGTTCTCGAAATACCACCGGTATACACCTTTCTTGCGCAGGAAATCTATTGTTCCACTCATGCCAGTGTTGACTCCAGCATTCAACTCTTTTTCCTTCCGCTTGAAGTCATCAGCAGCGAGGTCCACGAATTGAGTGATTGTCAGGTCATTCTTGCCAAGCCAGATAGCGACGTGAAGATTAAGTGCCTTTGCAACCATCAATTGGCTTTGGCAGTACATACCACTCAAATTGCTTTCCTCTCCAACCTCCAGAGCTTCAATCGCCTGAGATCCCTGAGCTTGTATGTCTCGGATCGTGTGCACACGATGATTGTAGAAGCTCGTCCACGGAACCACAACCTCTTTCCAACCGTATTGAGCACCTGTCAAGTCCACAGCAAACATCTCGCCTCCAAAAGTTGTCACTCGTAGAATCGTGTGACGATTTTCCATATTGTTCTTGTGTATGTGATTTGTGTCGATTCTGCAGGTGGGTCGAAATGCATTCTTAACCTTGACATGCACTTCCTCGATTTTGCTACACAAGACTAATTATGGTCAGAATGAGAAGCACACTCTAGTAAAGAAAAACATTCAACTACTTACCACTCAGGAAGGACCGGATCTGTTCGTCCATTGTTGCGAGGGCGCTCTGGCACTCTGCAAACATCATGATTGCCAGCTGATGGCTACGCTCCTTCACCAACACCTTGTCTAGTCCTTTGAACAAGAATTCGCCTTTATTGGCATCGTGACCTCGATCTTCGATCGTGAAGTACAGGATCCCCTTGCGCCCTTCAACCTGAATGAGAGATGATTCGAATGTGTGCTCGCGGAAAGTTACGAAGATTTTGTGAATGAGGCTTGCGGCGTGATAGAGTTGTTTGCGCGTAATGATTTTTGTTGTGGCCATGACATCAGCAGTATTCAGAATAAGAGGTTGCGGCGCGGGCACCATGAGTTCATTGTCTTTAAATCCACTAAAGTAGTGGATGTGTAGGCTAAGATAGCTTCCCGTAAGGTTTGAACTCGGAGCCGCTTCGTAATTTTCATCGATGGCGATTTGCACAAGCTCAAGCATGAATTGACGGTAAGGATCATAAAGATCGAGGGGTTTGCAAACAGCCACTTTGGCAAGATTCTGGAATCGAGCAATCCATTTCGATTTCTCGGTAGTCGGTTCCAGCTGTGCGGAGGCGAATCGCTGGACAAATGGAAGAGCTTTTGTCCAGAGCGCTTTGCTGACAGGACCGATGCCCTTCGGAGCCAAGTTGTACAGAAGAAATATTAGACGGTCTGCCGGAGCCATGGAGTCAAAATCAATAGAAATCGTCGGTACCTCCATAGTTGCCTATTTCCACTTTGTTAGTCGAGAGCAGCGTATGATCATCAAATGACAGACACAAAGTCTTTACCTGGGACCTGAGTCAAGAGGCGCGCTGCACAGAAAGTTGCAATACGTGAAAATCTATTGCGTTTTGGAAAGTCATCGAAGAGAAGATTTGATTTGTAGCAAGCAAGAAGTGGCTGGGTAACTTCCGCCAGATTCTGGCGTTGATAAAATCCCGCACCACTGAGTGCACATTGCTGCGGAATCCAGGAGCTTGCTAGGACAACCTCTTGTTCCCAAGTGGATCCTCCGTCTTACAAAGATGAGTATCTTTAGTAAGACTGAATCACAATCTCTGTGCCTTTCTCTTTGCGTTGATCAAGATCCACAATTGTGAAAACCTAGAGGAGAGTTTTTCTGTCTCAGTATTCATGACTTGCCTCATTAATCATATGATGGGAACAAGAGAAGATTTGCGATTTTGCTTGGTACTAAGCTATCGCAAAGATGGTACTGAGGTTTGTGAATAGGTGTAGTTGCCCCAATCCACAGCATTGCATCTTCTGATGTAATGTTATTGGAATGTCCTTCCACCCTGACACTCGCCAAACTCATACCACGGCTCTCAAAATCCATGGATTATCGATGCTCCAGTCCAAAGCCGAAGTCAGATCTGCCCTTAACCACTTCTCCTGCCGATATCAAAACCTCAATTTATTTTTGCTTTTAGTGCCTTCTTGCCCTTGCCCTTACCCTTGCCCTTGCCCTTGCCTCCAGACTTAGTCTTGTTGTCCTTCCACACGCCAAATTGCTTGGCTTCTTCCATCGATTGCGTTAGACCCACTCCCTCAAAGCACGATGGGTCGCGATACCATCTATACCTGCCACTGTCAACAACCACCTTCATGCTTGACGCAAACCCAGTCTGGACGTTAGATAGAAAATCGGCTGCCTTTGCTGGATATTGATCATCGTGGAGGTTGACGAGCAAGGAGAAGTCAAGTCCTACCTTCTGGAGCGATGAATCGATTTGGAGGCACAAGGTGCGCTCGGTATCAGCCTTGGCTTCCAAAGAGACTCGTAGCCAGCTTCCCAATGGCGTTTCATTTACGCCGAGATCCTTCATCCATAGATCAGAATACGTTGTCAGACTCAACTCGTCGACGATTTTCTCCACTCTTCTACATTTGTACATGCCCCATGGAATGACTGTTTCTTTCCAACCGAATTGAGCGCCGGTCGGATCTATGACATATTCCTCGCCATTGAATTCAACTTTTAGAACGAGATGCACAGACTGATTGCAATATTTGGGTTCCTCGTTGGGTAAAGTCATGGCGGTAATAAGATCGCATCCTTTGACTTGCACACGAACGGCTGTGATGGAAGTGCATGTACCTAGGATAAACGTCAGCCCTCTACGCAAAGAGTAAAAAATGGATGTCGCACAACTCACCCTGGAAGCATGTCTGGATCAACAGTTCTAGTAAGCCCATTTCAGTACACTTCGACCACATGATTGCTGAATCTCTGTATTCGGTCGGCACCTCTTTGAACGGATCCTCAACGGTATAGAAACGCGTATAGAAACGTCCTGGAATCATATGGGCCAACATGTCGGTTCCTTCGATCATAAGAATTTCATCCTTCATGGATACTTTTTTCAATATTTTCATCTGCGAGACGTCGAGGGACATTCGGAACAAAGAGTCGAACAGCTTCGCAGAGCGAGCGAGCTGTGGAGGTGCATACTTATTCGCAGTCCAGATGGCTATCCGGACTGAATGTGTAAGGAACACCGATTCGTGAGAATACTGCTGAAGAGTGGAGGATTGAGCATTCTCCACGGCCCATATTCCTGCTAAGGCCAAGAATGCTCTGGGAGGTTCCTTGTCGGGTTTGTCTACGATTGCTTGAGCACGGATCTGCCAACCAGTGACTGTGGCATCATTGCTGCGTGTTAGTACCATTGAATCTTGGGCAAAGTCTTTGAGGTAACCGCGAATTATAGCAGGATCAGCTTCATTCTTGGTCACGTCGCGAAGAAGGGCGAGGAAAATGTCGAAGATTTGTTCCACTGGATCCAAGTGTGTGGCCTTTACTGCTTGATTGAAGGTCAATTCTTGGAATTCTGCCATCATGCTATTGAAATTGTTGTCAGCCTTTGAAAATTTCCTTACGATGACAGGCAATACCTATTTTAGCGTTGCTGCCGTCCTGGTACTAAGAAGTGAGATTGAATGGAGGGAGAAGCGAAGATCAAGCAAAAAGAGTTGTCATGGTCTGGTAAGGCTTTCTGGCAGCAGGAGTAGGCACTTTCCTGGATGGGTAACAGCATATGAAAGTGGAGGGTCAAAACTGTTCATTTTTGACCACTATCAGTCCAAGCATAACAAAATAAATTTTAAAGAGCTGCAATAGCTGTCTCGCTCAAACCTACATTTTATGTTAAAGGGCTCTTAACAGACGAATCGAACATGGTTAGCTTTTGATGGCGATAGACGCGCATCCTGTGCCTTTCCCAGCCCTTCCCATTGTGACTCACCTTATCCCCGGTCTTCAAAACCCCAAACACCAAGACGCTTTGATTCTTCCATATTTCGCTTCAAGCCCAAGCCGAATCGACCAGCGGGTTCTCGATACCACCTGTACTTGCCGCTTCGTTTGAGCAGGTTGATGCTGCTCGCAAGGCCATGTTCAACATGATCAATCATCTCCCTCCCCCTTGTTTGGAACTCCGATGTACTAAGATTCACCAGAGTGGCAACGTTCGAGCTACCCTCCCGTCTCGTCCATTCATCCATTCTTGGATCAAATGCTTTGGCGATCGTTCTGTGAGCTTCATCGGATCTTGGTGTCCAGCTAACGGGTGGATGCATCGAGGCGGGTAGAGTTTCCAGCCGGTCGAGTGTCATTTGCTGTATTATCTGCTCGACCCGATTCGCTTCGTGCAATCTGCGTGGAATTGCGGACCATGGGAAACTCGCGTAGCCACAATGGTCTGCAGCAACATCCAGAGGATATTCTTCGCCATTGGCTGCAAATTTCACCATCAGAACGAAGTGATGCGAACACCATATGCTGTATCTTTCTTGCTCTCGACCAGTAACGAAAGTGGTGTTTTGGAGAGATGCGCGCGAACGATGCGGAACGAAACCGAGCACGTCGATCGAGGAGCACATGCCTATTTCATTAGTGCTCTACCGTACGCTTTTAAAAAATGGAAAGGCTTGTATTTACCTCCAAAACAGTAGTCGACCCAGTGCCGCATCAACGGAAATACCAGGCTCGCCTTCCCCAAGATCACCGTCTCACGGTACTTGAGTTCCACCTTTCCGTATGGATCATCTGCTGCTACGAAGCCTCCTGGCTTAGTCTTGGGCGAAAAGTCGGACAATTCGATGTTAAGAACCGGTTCCTCCTCGTCTTCGTGCACCGTGACAACGGTCTCATGCGCAATCCCACTTAGGAATATCTTGAACATTTGCTTGAATATTTCCATTGCTCGTAAAGAGTGGGAGAGGAATCTCTGGCACAGGGTGCCACATAGCAAAGTTTACCGCTACGCGCAAGAAACGTGCCTTATGATTTTTCTCACGGGTTGCTGCGGGGTTTCTGGAAGCCCAGTCTGCAGCTCCTCACATGAATATTTTCATGGGCTTTTGAACCGGTGTCGTAGCCACGTTGTGTGCTAATGCATGCCAGTAATCAATCGAGGGGTCTGTACAGCGAGCCGCCGCTGCATGATCCTGGGAAAAGGACACGAGGTGTTGCCGTACCCGATTATGATCAAATGTTGGATCGCTCATTATTCCTGATGCGTGGAACAATATGTCAAAGATACGATTGACTGCATCGAGGTGGGATGCTCGTTCGGGGTGTTCCCAAAAATCTTCCATTGTAGTTCTGACCTGCAGGCCGTAGACAACGGGACTCAGATGCGTTCAAATACTCTTTAAGAGGAAGTCCTGAGAACAAACAAACATGACACATGACTGGTTTCAATCATGTGCAAAGCGCACGCTTGCGTGTCTGATATGTGTAAACATACATTTTGTGGTTCTGATCAGAGTGAAGAGACTTACCCAGAAAGTTTGAGGTGGAAGAATACTCCCTTAAATTTTTAGTTACTCCTCAGGGATTATGAGACCCGGATGGGCTATCGCCAGAACGATAATATCCGAATTTCTTTCTGGCTATTATAAATCTAAATCAGTATACTAACGACTCCCGGCGTGAATAGTTGTATCTACTTTCAGAGGAAGTAAGTAGACTAAATAAATATTATTGGAGATATACGAATTCAGATACTTAAAAATCCTAAGCTCTGTCCGGGTTTCAAAAAAATGAGGAGTAATACACCTCGGTGTACCGAAAGAGAATTGGGTGGCTCACCTTCCAACACGGCAGCTTTTGAAGGCCTCAGCTTTTGTGACTTGCTGACCCACGGTAGTGACCATATGGCCGTGTCCTCACTGCGTTTGGTCTCTGCCAATTCAACAAGTTTCTCCCATCCGATCACATCATCCCCCGCAATCTCATTCTGTCGCATCGACACGCTACGACCGGTTTCTGGTACATGAAACAGCACCGCTAATGCTTACACCTCAACCAACAGGAACAAAACACAGTACCTCAATTCTACTCCTAATCAGCGTACCACTTCTCTGGAAGAGCATTTCTGGTTGTGGTAATCGCACAGATTGATGGTGTGAGCTTAATACGTCTTTTGAGGTGCAGAGCACGATTTCCAATACGAGCCAATGTGGTTATGTTGGTAGTGGGAAGTATCCTTCTATGCCGTATGGTGGTATCTCCGATAGTGTCCCGCAAAAGATCCAAGCTTGCGTTGTGTTTGTGGTTTGGTGTGGTGTATTCGGACGTTGATATGGGAGACGATTGTAATTACATTTCATCGTTAACGTTGATACCCAAACACTCTCTCCTTGATAGATCTTCATGGAACATAAGATTTTAATTCTTTCACTTTCCGGGAGGGGTAGTCTAACATTAATACGAATGCAACACGTGGTGGTTGACAGTTGAGTCAATGAAATATCCAAAAAAACCTATAGCCTGGTCAACATGCGAATTTGGACAATCGTCCCATTACTTCCTTCACCGGAAGTTGAATTCGTGGAAGTGAGGAAGATCTCATTGGCTTTATGCATCTAAGCCTCTCTATTGGGAGGCAGTGCACGACCTCGTCAGCACATCTAGCAGCCCTGCACGAAGTGGGCTCGCGTGAGAAGTACCTGGGGACAACTGTTGGCTATGGCTGTACTAGGCTGTACAAAATTGCGCCGCCCTTGTTCCCAATTGCGGCCTCACGAGAACGCGCCTAGCAAGCTGTCTTACCGGAAAAAACTCGACCCCTAGACGTGGTTAACCCTGTCAAATACGCAGGGTGCCGTGATCTGGGCTGACACGAACTTTCTTGGCCTTTCTCCCAGTTCTGATATATCTTCAGGCGATTCGAAAAGTTGTCCGCGACTTATGCACAAAACCAAAATCTATCAGCCTGAATATGAGCTCCTCTTCTACTTTACTGGGCCGCAGCTCGTTATCCACGGTGCTCTTGCTCCTCCTAGTATTATGGTTGGTGGTCAAGAAGCCATGATCACAAGCAATGACCTCTCATCTTGGACTTTCGACGGAATTGAAGTCATAGGGGGAGTCAATGTCCTCGCTCTTACTAATAATAAGACTGAAGTGGCGACGCCAAAGATGATACCAACTAATGGCAAATCAGCCTACTGCAGTTCTCAAGGAGCATTTGCCGTTGAGTGCGGCATTTATCCATGTGTCGGCTCTTATAAGGCAAACATTTATAGAGGCAACTTTGAGGAGACCTTGATCAATACTGAACCCCCTTTTGGCCGTCAAAAGTAAATTGTCTGCAGCAGAGCCATGGTGTCCGAATAACCCCGGCCCTAGATGTTTTGGCATGATCAAGCCATCCTGTTTGACGGAAGCGCAAAGACGCAATGTCGCCAAAGAAGGGACACCACTTTCTGATGCCGACGATTGGGTTCCATTTTGCAACTCAGCGTCTTTCGGCATTTCGCCAGATTGCTATTTCGAGCTATCGCAACCGTCGTATTATATGCTCGCAGGATATTTTTCAAGTACACTAGGTTCAGTTTCTGGAGGAGACACGCGGATCTTCAACGCCAGCGTCACAGCGCAAAACATGACCGACGTCTGGAGCACAGTTAGTGGATCCGCATTCCTTCAGAATCTTTACCAATCGGGAAATATTAATATCGCCAGCTACTCCACGCAAATCAGCCGTATGGCAAACTCCATGACGGCTTTCATGCGCCAGAATGGCGCTGAAGGAACTACTCGCTCTCAGAGAGGTCGCCTTGTAAAAACCACTACTTGCGTCAACGTACGGTGGGGTTGGATAGCTTTACCTGCTACTCTCGCACTCTTCACGTGGATATTTCTTGCGTTTGTGATATATATTTCGAGCTTCAGGAGTGAGGGATTTGTGTGGAAGTCTTCCAGTCTCGTTGTGTCATATCACGGGTTGTACTTGGAGCAAGAGGGGCTGGAATTGAATGTTGATTCCGATGCTGCCATGATGCGGACCGCAAAGGGAATGATGGTCAAGATGAATAAAGATGATATTCAGTCGCGATTGATCCCCACGGACCATGTAAGGGCTCGAAGGGAAGCTTGATAAACATAGTTACAGGCTGAGTCGTTAATGGGGTTGTGTAGACGCCATGCATCTGTGCTGCAGACTAATGCACAGAAGTTTCGGTGAATCGGGAACAAAACCGCATCTTCATTTATCGTACCTTCAGCAGTTCTCTCTCTTTAGTAGAGAACAAAACATCTCGCCAGCATATGGCCCAGGGATAGGCATTTCCTAACACCGGAATCTCGAGTGCGGAGCTTGTTCTAGTAGTGGCACTTGTTGGGGATCGCGTAGCATTGTCCTTTAGTATCTATGATGCTGGCAAATGTATCTACAAAGCTTGAATTATTAGCAGCTCAGCTCGGATGGGAAATCGAGGGACATGCTTATGCTCTTTGGTGAAATATCTCTTCTCTCTTTCCTGAACATCTCCTCAGTTTGCGAGTCTGCAATGTCATGCACGAACAAAACTCTGCAAATCAGAGAAATATTGGCCAAAAGCTTATCAGCAAATGTAGGGAAGAATCATGACATCTGGTTAGGATTTGACTGGCTAAAGAAACCGAAGAACACCGCATTCTTTTCTAAAAAAAAATGGACATATTAGCCCTGCATCGCGCGTCACATATCTAAAGCTCCGCTTGACCCTAATGCTGTGCTCTCGCATGGTAACAAGTCGTGTCCTCGAAGCGAAAGACAAATCGTACATTCCTCAGAGGCTTGGGAGAATTGCGCACAATGGTGAGTCTCGTGCAGTTCTTTCCGTTTACGAAACCAACGACGGCACTCTTGTCCCATGGATCTATAGGTTCTCATCGAGCCTACTTCAAGGGTTTGCCTTTCAGCCAGCTCTTCACCATACTCAACGCGACTTCCGGTTTATCAAAAGGAACCATATGCCCAGCCCCTTGCACTCTAATGTACCTCAAATTCTCAAACTCCCACCACTGACCGCCTTCCCACTGCTTCTGCCCATACGTTGCAGCGTGTCTATACCCGTAGTCGCCAATCCAAGGTAAGGCCAGTAGGAACCTCTCATTTCCAACAAAATTGCAAATCCAATCATACGTGCCAACGTACATCAGTACTTTAATGCCTTTGTTGAGGAGGAAGGTTGTGAAGGTTGTGGTGGGTGTATTCCCGTCACCGACTTTGTTGAAATCCCTACCAACCGAATTGGAGCAGGCATCAAACCTTGACACCGCCTTGTCTACTCCAAATGCATCTCGAACATCTTGTCGATTGAGATACTTGGTGATTGAATCGATCTCCGGATAACACAGATCACCATTGCAAGGCTTACTTATATCGTAATAATTGAGGCCAGTTTGAAAGTATGGGCCATCGATGTTTCTCCCACAATAAGTATTCGCAGCCCTGCAGATGAGCGGATCCGGATAATCGTAGCAAGCTGTCCACAGATACTCGCATCGGTCAATATGAGAAGCCATCTCCTCGCACACCCCGTCTTCTGTGATGACTGGGCCAATTCCAGTCACATTTGTACAAGTCATATCCCAACCACTTGTTGCTTGATGCAGTGGATCGAAAATGCCATTTCCAATCATAACAGATTCGAGCGGAACGACATCTTCTGGTCGCCCTTCGTAGATGGAAAGTTCATTCTGCTCCACGATATGGCTAGCGAAGATGGGGATATAGTGACCGCCATAACTTTCGCCAGCAATGGAAAAGGGTTTCTTTTGAGACTTTGGAAATTGGAGATACCAAAGCCGCATGAAAGCGTAGATATCATCAGATGCAGCAAACGTCCCATTCGAATGGCCAGGAAGACTACCTGAGTCGTAAGAGAACCCAACTCCAATGGGCTGGTCCAGGAAAAAGATGTTTGCGGTTTCAATCCAGGAGTACGGATTCGCTATCGTTTCGTTACCGTGTTCGTTTACTCGGCAAGGGCCATTTTCCATGAACAAGCCCATCATGGAAGAACAGCCTGGGCCACCGTTGATCCACATGAGTAAAGGATCATCTTCGGGGGAAGTTCGTGATTCGAAATATGCGAAATAAAAGTGCTTGTCGCCGGATGTCAGATAACCTGTGTAACCCTTGGTTGCGCCTTCACAGTAACTATGGCCGGAAACAGCGTTACTGCGTATATCGTCCCCAGAATTCAAGGCATTGTGAGCACGTATCCTCAACGCGTGGTTGGGGTGAGCATCGTGGGTGACTATCGTGTAGGCGTCATTGAGACTCTGCTGCAAAGGCTGCTCAAACAAACTTCCTGCTGCAATAGAAGGTATCAAGCCAAGTAATAATGAATGTAGCATTGCAGATATTGCTATGTTTTGACGATGGTGTTCAAAATCCGGAAGGAAACTGAAGAGACCAGCACCCAGCCCCACGAGTCAGCCACCCCTGTTTCAAGAATTGCGGGTCTGATCGTTACTCCGATGTCGTATGCGCCTTGTCGAAATCATTGCCAGCATTTGGAAAAAGTATATATTCCCTCCACGATCAGACAAAGAGATTGAACGATTCTATCCTCTCTGCGTTTTACCCTTCTGCCTCAAGTCGTGCGTGACGATTGCGTTTGGAGTCATTTCTGTGAGCGTATTTCGAGCCAAAATGAAAGCAAACAATGCAAAGTCTAAGAAGCTCTTCGAACATCAATACCCGAGCTTAAATCAATCAGGACTGAGGACGAATTCAAAATGACAGAAATGGACAATGATCACGCTTTAGGTCATCGCCTAGATTGACGAAAAAAGGTCGACAGAGGATTATTTCGTAACGCTCGCCGAGAATTATCATCGCCGAGATCATAGACTACTTCTTTCTCAGATACAAGGTTTGAGCATTACAATAGCTCTTCAACCCTTGCAGTCCCCATTCAGCCCCCAGACCACTCTGCTTGTGCCCGCCAAATGCAGCATTGGGTTGAAGTTCCAAATGAGTATTGACCCAAACATTTCCTGCCTTCATCTTCTTCGCCAAACGGCTTGCTGTCTCCAAGTTTTGGGTCCAGACAGATGCTCCCAGGCCCATAAGGGTGTCGTTGGCTCTCCTTACGACCTCGTCTTCGGTCTCCCATTTCAATACTGGGAAAATCGGACCTGTGAGAGATTTGTTAATTCAAACGTTGCTAGCAATGCCACGAGTTAAATATGCTTACCGAATGGTTCCTCGGTAACAATCCGAGAGTCATCAGGAGGGTTGTTGACGATAGTTGGTGTAACGAAGTACCCTTTGCCAACGTCAGAAACTGTCTTCATATCGCCCCCAACAGCAAGATCCAGCTTCTTCTCCTTCAGCTCTTCGAGAAACCCCTTCACACGCTCAAATTGCATCTTGTTTTGGATGGGACCCATATAAACACCCTCTTTAAATCCGTCTCCAATAGCGAAGCTTTTGACGGCCTCCACCATTGCGGCGAGGAACTCGTCATAGATAGAAGCGTGGATATAGATACGTTTGATCGCAATACAAATCTGACCCGAGTTTAACAGTGCAAGCTGAGCAATCTTGGGTGCCGTGGCTTTGATGTCGACATCTGAACAGATGATAGCTGGATCTTTCCCTCCAAGCTCAAGCGTCACTCGCTTCAGAGTCTTACTACAACTCTCCATCACACGCTTGCCAGTTGCAGTGGAGCCTGTGAAGCTGACTTTGTCGATACCGGGATGTGCTGTTAGAATCGGACCGAGGCTGTCGTCTCCACTTAAGGCTTGCACTACTCCTGGCGGGAAGAAGTGCTGGGCTAGTTCACCAAGCTTGAGTCCACAGTACGGAGTGAATGGCGAGGGCTTTAGTATCAAAGCATTACCGGCAATGAGTGCAGGAGCAATTTTGCCGCAAGCTAGTTGAATGGGGAAATTCCATGGTACAATTGCGACGGCAACACCAAGAGCAGTGTATCGTGTGACTACGACCCGCTCGTCGGACTCTTCAACGGTTTCTTCTGGAAACTCGATAGCAGCCTGAGTCTTCAACCATTGCACACCACTGTCCACCTCCATTTTAGCGAACATGAGAGGCTTGCCTTGCTCCTTGGTAAGCATTGAAGCAAAATCATCTTTGTACGAGGCAAGAGCGTCGGCGAATTTGACGACCGCAGCTTGTCGTTCTTTCACAGGAACTTCAGCCCATTTTTCGCCCGCGGCGATGGCGTAGTTGACTGCTTCGTTGACTTCCTCTTCAGAAACAATCGGGACTTCTGGGTTTGCCTCAAGTGTAGACGGGTTGATGTTGTGCTGTGTCTTTTTTGTGCCTACGAGTTTGCCGTTTATGGTGTTGGAGAAGGACTTAAAGTCCAAGGCCGTATGGCCATTTGATTTAGTACCGTTTGTAGTCATTTTGAAGATGAAAACAGTTGAAAAAAGGAAAATAAAAATCTCAAAATAGTTCTTGCGGATATTGATGTCAATATAGATATGCGGGGTAGTTGAATGTGGATCTAGATGGCGTCGTCGATCCTCGGATTCGACCTGGACTTCTCTCCGAGATCTAGGTAAGTAGACGAATCGATTGTGAGCTCACTGTGTTTGCTCGCGAATTCGAGTCAGTTGACCGACTGCCACCTGACGTCGAGCTTTCGACATGTTCGGGCCGAACATTACCGCTGTATCCACGGTACAATGAGAAGGCTCCAATAAAGTAACCCATTTCATGTGGTTTACCGAGACTTTAAATAAGGCTTAACAACTTACTGCTGGATAGACAAAAATTAAAAATGCTTTGCCCCTTCCGATGTAAAGAAGGCCACTCGCAAGATATCCTCAGATCAGGCTCTGTGATACAAACCACGCGCCGCGGGGGAGTTTTATGAGTCACCCCTCTTCTACTTCTTCATTTTCTTAGAAAAGTTAGGTTACTAGACCTTTATTTTTAAAAAAGAAAATAGAGGTATTAGAATAGTATAGAGTAGGACTCTGTATTATATCCTACCGGTAGGATATAATATAACTATCTAGTTTCTTATTTTATCTTAGAAGTCCTTGAGTGTCTGACTTCCCCTTGCGATTAGCAGTCCTGTTGTTGCCAGGATCCGTGGGTGGTATGACTCGTGTATCGAATATCGCAAAGGATTGGTATGGCTTGTGGCTTCAAGACAGTAATTGATATGGGAGCGCTGGAGTCCAGGGGACATACGATTCATGTACCGCCGTTATGTCCAATAAGTACCCAGTGAACGCCTTCATGAAAGCCTTTGGACCTGCTGACTTGGGATAGCCTTTGTCTCCGCACCCAGCAGTTCAACAAGCCGCCCCAACAAGGGGCGAAGCTGTTATGACCACGTCTACAAGGCTTGGAGAGATCCAAGACAACCCGTCTTTCATTGTCCGGCTTAAGCGTTTGGTGTGTGCCTCTTTGAGCAATCTGGTGGACCTGGTTTAAGCGCCCAGGTCGAATTGACCCAGGCGTTTCTACCACAGCGGTGTATCACATCCGCCTCCTGGCGAGCCTGGAAGAGGAAAGCATGCGGTCGAACAGGTTGATTATGGATGAAACCTTTGGGTGGATTGACGACTCGTATTATAAGAAAGTGACGTCTCAGATGATCAAGGGCTTTGCTATGTTAATCATCCTGCCCAAGGCGGACGACTGCGGTTGGGTTCCATGACTTGGATGGTCACCGGTTGTCCAAACGAATAGACATATCCGGCAAGGCCGGTTGATCTATCACTCAATTCTTCCACCTTCTCTCGGTGCATAAACATAATGTTGAAAGAGTAATAATCAACAATTCAGTTCTGAACTACAAATCTATAGCATTAAATCGACGGAGAGAGAAAAAAACCTCAATTTCCACTTAAGATCGTTTCGGCGCCCTTCTCACCAACCATATACGTTGGCACGGCAATGAAATACCCCGGTATCTGTCAGTTTGTTAGATAAATCAACTAAATCCTGGACAGAAGTTTCTGTAGCACCTACCCTTGGGAAAACACTGGCATCAACGACCCTCAAACCATCCACTCCTCTGACACGGAACTTCGAGTCCAATACCGCCATAGGGTCACCGTCAGCCCCAATCGGACAAGTGCAGGAAGCATGGTGGCTCCAAGCCTCTGCCTTGATATGTTCCTTGAGTTGTGCATCCGTTTGAATGGCTTCTCCAGGCAGCATTTCCGTAAAAGTCTTTCCTATCGTCAATGGTACGCTTGTTGAACTCGAGATGTTCCGAGAAAGTGCGACGCCTTCAACCATGGCTTGCAGATCACGATCAGCAGCGCCGTTGGCTGTGGACCCCGTGTCGAAGTAGTTGAATGTTATCTCAGGAACATCCCTTGGATCTTTTGATGCCAATTTCACTGTTCCGGCTTTGGCGCCAAAATTCCCCGTATGGGCCTTTAAAACAACCCATGTCCAGTTCCTATATCCATAGACATCATTAGAATAGCCCGGGTAATACCCCTTGAAGTTCGCAATTCCTCCGAACATTAGCAAGTCAGGATCGCCTCCAAAGACAGTGTCCATGTTCGCCACAGACGATTTCTTGATCATGGCGAAAATAAAGCCATTGCTTGAAGCATATGGTCCTTTCTCTTTTTTCCAGTTTTCAAGACAAGTATCTGGAAGCGTTCTGCCATAGGTACAATGCTCGATAACGGCGAAGCTGTCTTTCGCTTGATGCGTAACGCCGATTTCGAAGTGGTCCTGGAGATTTGTGCCCACACCCGGGAGATCCACCTTGACGGGAATATCGAATTTGGTCAGTTCGTCTTTAGGACCGATACCACTCAGCTTCAGAAGCTGGGGTGTATTGAACGCCCCTCCTGAAAGTATTACTTCCTTTGTCGCAAAAACTTGGGCTGGCGTACCACCGGTAGCACTGCCAGACCGTGGATCCGCTCTATACAAACTCTTTCCCTTTAGGAACTCCACACCTGTCGCCTTTGGTCTCGTCCCAGTTCCTCCCTCCGCAAAAATCACTTTTGTAACAAGCGTCTCCATCCAAATGTCAAGCTTCCACTTTTTCCCTCCAGCAAGTGTCTTCTCGTTGTAAGTCTGCATAACAAACTCCCTAGCCCCATTTCGCTTCCCCCCATACTCTGCAAGCGGAATGTTGTATACCCCTTCCGTCTGATCTCGCCCAGGACTCCCGCTATTAGCATCACCGGCCAATATCCTCCCCAGATTAACAGCACTTCCCCCAAGACCTCCATGCCCCATGGTCGACGCAGAGTTAAGTCCCAAAGCTAGCAATTTTGTGTCATTCAATGCCAGAGTTACATCGGCGCGACCTACGCCTAGCCACCCATTAAAACCATGCCCGGGGTTTCCTACACGGATGTAGTCCACTTTTTCCAATTTTTCATAGAGTCTGCGCATGGAGGCAGCGGACCAACTTCGGTCACCTGTAAGAGCTACGATGTTGTCCCAGTCCTTTTCGTGCGGGTACACATTTACGAGGGCGTTGTGAGCGGTGCAACCGCCAAGGGTGCCGGATCGAGGGTACAATATTCCTTTTTGCTTTGAGCCTGCCGGTGGAAAGGCGCCGACATAAAGGGAACCGGATGGGGTTGTCCAAGTCATTTTTGAATCGCGCTGGGCACGAGACGGGTCGGTGTAGTGCTTGACCTGAACGATTTGTAAGTACTACTTCTTTTCTTGGAAATTAAGTGTACTGGTTGGAAGTCTTACATAGAAATCCCAAGCCATGGTTTTGTCCTCGGTAGCATAAGCATGGAATGTAGGAATCTGTTGGTTCAGGTTTTGGCCCTGGTCATCTCCTGCTTCGATGAGTAGAACTTTTTTTCCGGCCAGAGCAAGACGAGCTGCCAAAGGCCCTCCTCCAGCTCCAGATCCAACAACGATGTATTCATAACTTTCGTTCTGGGAAATCGTATTGTTCTTCGAAGTGGAGTCTGGGACTCTGTTGTAGTATTAGTAAGTATCTCCACATAATGGAGAAGGGGTGAATACGTCGAATTTCTTCTTCCGAGTTCATTTGGGAGGGCGAGTGCAATATTTGCTACCGACAGGGATAATAAGAGTAACGAACAAATTGGCGACATGGTGGGCTGGTTTCTACAGAAAAGATTCTACAGACAAGATTCCACAGACCATAAGACGCAATGGATATACGCTCGACAAGTACTTGTACAAACCCAACTCCATCAGGTCCGTGTGCTATTCCAACATAATAAAAGAGATGGGAAATTATCTTGGAAATCGGCAAAATGATGTCAGTCACAATCGACGTTCTAAAGCCAGGGGAGAGATCCTGGTGCACATTGAATTTGAGAGTGTACTCCAAGAAGGTTGATTGATTGCTATGGAACAGTAATCCCATGATTCGGCCGATGAATAGGACACTGTGAATGTGGGAAGTTGGCGGTGAAGCTGGGAAATGACATGTAAAGGGCCGCAAATTGATTGAACGATGAAACCCATTTTCAACGGCGATGTTCATTCTCCCATGGTCTGTGAGGGATGCGATTTGAGCTCCTCGCACGTTGCGGGAAAGTTAATCAAACACACGTGGTAATGACATCGTTTCCCCAAAGCACGCCGGAGGATCCGTTCGTAGCTCGGCATAACTTCCCTGCGCATCGCGGAAGCCCCGGTGTGCCAATGGGTGTCTGCGGCCCCTGAGCTCGAAGCAGCCGCGACCTCTAAATTCTTGACCTTGACTACTTTCACCACCTCCGCCCGCCTCCCCAGTACAACACACATTCGCAACTCGTAACTGAACTCAGCCTCACTCCAAACTGCGCCGCGACAATATCATTCCTTTGGGGCTACATCCCTCGGTCAACGCTTCAAATGGTTAACTTTATCTAGGCCTATCTCTTCACATCTTCTGCTACAACAGTCATACCTCGACCCACGCTGCAGCAATACCTTTTACCTTATCCCCTAGACAGCTCATTACGTAGTTTTCTTAGTACTGTTGACATTGTTTATCTTACGGCTTTCTTAAGGTATTCCCACAGGATAGTATACTCTAGTCAAAAAGTTGAGCAGCATCCCATAGTTTATCTATTACACCACAAAGATTACATATCAAGATCGACTCCTGAACTCTGGTCCGAAGATACACAAATAATACGCATTCACGTAGGATACTACAATCTCTCGGAGTAGAATCTCCCCCTTCCGTTGTACGCGGTCAAGGGAACGGGTGTTGTACTATTGACTCTCTACTCTCAACTACCTTATAAAGAAGCTGTGGGATTCCTCGCCAACTTTTGCCCAACTGGCTTGTCGGTGAATGCAGCTACAACATACTCACTCGATCTATCGTGCCATTTAGTACCCTCGTTGTTGTAAGATACATGTCCTGGTCCTGAACCGGAATTTGGGCAGGCCTAGACAGCGAACGAGATTTAGCATAGGTTCTCACTTCTACTCAAGCACCTTCTAGGTGGCAAGTATGTACTCACAAAATCACCTGGCGCGCAGTTCGCCAGCGTCTTCTTCAGTAAAGGTTCAGCAACATTCTTGCCTTCTCCAGCACCATATAGCACAACAGCCAACACCTTCGCCTGCAACGCCGGGCTCAATTTCTTGGTCGCAGATGTGACGACCATACCGCCCTGGCTGTAGCCTGCGAGCGCAAACTTCTCATCAGGACATTCCTTTGATTGCTGTTCGAGGCGCTTTTGAATATCGGAGACGCCTGTTGCAGAGCCTGAAGTGCCCGCAGGATACTACAATCGAACAAAATCATGTCAGTGAAGAAGGCGAGATTGGTGGACCAGGAAAAGATAAAATGGGAGACATACCTGGACGGGATAACCACGCACGGCAACACCGGGCATATCCCTCTTCACCCTGGCCACAAGAGGATCTCCCACGATCATACCCAGATCACCGGGCTCGGTGGTTCCTCGGGCGACGATGATTTCAAATTTGGCGCAACCTGTCGGCACTTTTCCTAGTGGTACTGGAGCGCCCATGTTGCATGGGAATGTTGCTTTACCAGGCGCGAACAGCTTGAGTGGATCTTCAACGGGTTTGATGTCGCCAATATTTTGGCATTGGGCTTTTTGGGCAGAGACGGTGTGCACCGCTGTCAGCGCGAGAAGGGTGAATGCGTACTTCATGGCTGTTGATTACTTCAATCGAGAGACGAGTGTGAACGGTGATGGTACGGATTGTGGCTGTTTCTTTCTTCTTGGCCTTCAAGGCCCGATTTAATGCGATTTTATCCCTCTCTGTGATTTCTGTGGCGAAATCTGTTTAGATGGGGATATTACAGGGCTACATAGAAGTTATATTAAGATTACATTTATCCTTTATTTATATGTAATATAGATATATTACGTGGCATCCGACCATGGAACGTGAGAAAAATTAAGAAGAAGAAAAAGAAGAAAACAAGTACTTCATTTTCGACATTGGGAATGAAAGGTTGTTCTGTATTTCTATGCATTTTGTTTCGTCGCTTTTGCATATAACGTGTTTGCATCCAAAAATCTGAGTATTCCTAGCAACACTCGGCCTCACAGCATCGTCCATTTCATGACAAGGAGCCGAATTAAGACTCTCTTGAGTGCTGCAGATCGTTTCAACAATGAATGATAGAGATCACTTACTAGCGTCATTCCAACGCCAAAGCGAGATTGTTTCAGTGGCTCTAACAATGCCTCAACTCCAATTTTTCTCTACAGGATTACTGTCCGGTTCGAAACCTGAAGGCCAAACATCGGAATGTACGTTATTGCGCTGGGATCGCCAATACCCATGCTTCCAGGAGGATTCGAGTTTGAATAAGGTTCGCGAATGATTCAATCTCGGTCTCGTATTTTGGAAGTGTAGGATCGGGTCCGTGAAAATATTTAGATTGAGCCATAACATTAGAAATGGTGATTCTGATCCTTCGTCAGGCACCAAACAACCAGATCAGTTTTCCTTATTTGTTTATAATATCTTAGCATGACACTCCTCCCTCTCTCTCTAATAAAACATCAAGAAGAAGCAGCGTATAGCTCGCATCGTTACTAGTTTTCAGAATGATCTTACCTACATCTCTCGTCACTCTTCTGCTACCTATTTCCCTAGTTGTAGGCCAGTCTACTCCACCGTACCCTAGACAGCACACCGCCGAGGTATTTTCTCCGATTCTATTTCTAGAGCATAGCACAAAAATCCATCACTCTATTTCTTCTTTTCATTTTTCCTCGCAACTAAATTCACATAGTATGATGATCTTCAATCCTCTGGAGAACCTACTTACCCAGGACTTCGCGTTCATAAAGACCTCAACTATACAGGCCCATGGGAAGTCGCACACTTTGGGAGGAGTGGAAATGTCGTTCCCCCAAAGTCTAGTAACAACGTTATCCTATTGAGCAAACGTGACGGAATGATCAACGGAACAATAAAACCTGCGGATGATGATTCGTAAGCTCCTTCACTTTTTGTTTCCCAGTGTTCCAGACTGACGGAGACATAGCAAACATTATTTTGGTCCACAGTCATTCTATTATGCTTGCGTCACGAGATCCGGTGCAGGAACCGATTGCTCCATTCAAATCATAGGTTTGACGCAGAATCAAACCACTTTGGTCGAACGTATTCCATCGAGATCTTTCAACGAAATGGCGCACTTCACCTTCCCTGAACACACGACTTGGAGGTATCTCACTCGTCTTCATTTCACCGTCACCATGAAAACAGATTGGTCAGAAAGTTTCTTCCAGCTAGATAATTTCAAATACACCTACAGCATGATCGATCCACCTAAAAAGAAACACGCAAAATAAACAAGAAACCTTTTGACCCATATGGACTTTGAGAGTTGCTACTTAGATTGAAACACCAAGATTTAGTTTTTGAGGTCGAAGAGATAAAGAAAGACTTTTAGTGAGCAGACAGTTTCTCACATTCGCTATCCTGGGTGTTAGACACACGAGATATAACTTGAAAGTTATGTTGAAAGAAGAAGAAGATCTCAAGGTGTAAGCAAGTCAAGATTGCTGGTGGAGGGGATTTGGATGTGGACCTTCTCAGCTGTCTGTGTCTGTTGTATGATGTTTCTGAAGAGTCAACTTATCCTTATCTAGTAGAAGCTTCCCCACATCGAGTTCTTTCTCCCGGCTCGTAATTACATTACACGGCGAGAAGTTGTACTAATGCTCCATAGCCCTACTCATGGCGGTCTTTGATGATGTGCTGTACTCTCCACGGGAAACTTATACCCGCTAACGCCATATGGAAAGCAAGCTCCTCTTCTGGATCATTGAAGATGCAGAATTTTCTCGATTCTATTTAGAAGGCGGTTCATTCTTGTTACTAGCAACTTTGATGTGAACACTTATTTGGGTAAAGCCTACGAGATGCGCAGCCGTCACAGCAAGCCTAGAGAACTAGCACCGCCGGTGAACCTGATGAATAACAGTTACCAATTGGCTGACAAGTTCTGTGCCTGCATAAGGTACCCCGCATTATCATTCACTCTCAGACCAGCATTCCCTATACCTTCAAGGGTTTTTCTCAATGCAAAACGACGAAGCATACGAGTTTCGGCGCCTTGATACCTTAGACACCGAATAAGACGTTTCTATCTTCCCAATGTCGGGGCTGTGGCAGACCGCACTGTACAGAGGCATTTCACTCTACGAATTCGGCAAAAGCACGTTCGCTGCTCCTGGTCATCGATTGTGCGCCGGTTGCAAATTGCGCAAGATTCGGATGGTCTATGTGTCGGATTTTGAAGACGAGGAAATTGGAACAATCCAAGATGTTTCTGAGCGCCAACACTGCACTATCTGTCGGATGGTCTACAACATCCTCCTTGACCGCAATCGCACGTTCAGAGAAAATGAAATTGACCAGTCGGTTCGCGAAAGACTCTTGTTGCGGGCAGGTTCCGCACAGGTTGTGCTTGCCGAGTCCGCAGAGCGTGAGATTGATATTCTGCTCAGACGCTCAGAGAGATCCCGAGCACCGAGCCTCCCTCTCCGATTTGAGAAATTTTGCTGGTCGAACGCGGAAGGGGAGGGACAGCTGGGCCCCAGAGTTTGGCCATTAGATTTGGAGGCAATACGACGAATTAGACGTATGGAGATCGTTCAAGCATCTGGAGGAAGTACATTGGCAATGCGTCGAATCCATAGTATGATCAATACCTGTGTATCAACGCATGGGGAAAGATGCAACGGCGGCCACATAGCCGGCATGCGAGACGACAGACATTTTGAACTTATTTTTATCCATGTAGTAGATGCTTGCTTGATGCGGGGCACTTCCCAGTCCGGGTATCTTGCTCGCAAATCCGCCCACGCCTATACATGCTGTTCGCGCTTTGCCAACCTTGTGTGGGTACAGCAAAGGACGTAGGAAAACACTCCAGAGGGTTGATCTGTAATTGGAGTTGTTGCTACAAGATTTTCAAGGCACGGGGAATTATCCTTCACAGCTTCCATGGAATTCGACGGCCGAAAAAAGCTGCAAGGCAAGCTTCCTTGCAAAGAACGAGGCTGTTTCTGCTGGACTACATAGTAATTGCCAGACTTCAGACAGCCACTATAGGACTAATCGTAAAAACTGGGTATTAGGAGATAGTTTACGCCCAGAAACAATGCCCACGTCGCCCGCCTGTAACCCAGCTGCTAGAGTCCATGCCACAACAAAGTACGTGTAGGCGTATCGAGCTAGAACGCGAACGGAACGGTCCGCTTGAAACGCGCAGCTGTATCACGTCTGGATCTTGTGTATTCAGAATACCATGCCCAAAGTGGGGAACGGCGTTAGGCCGATTACTTACGGGATTGTTGCAATAGCTCTGCAAGTATGTGAGTCAGAGATTTTCATGCACGAATCGATCTTCTTTGGCATCAGCGGTAAAGTCAGACATTATGATACCCAAAAAGAGAGAGAGAGAGAGAGAAAGAGAGAGGGTAGTAGAAGGGACGCCGCCATTGTCTCAAAAGCTGACGTGCAATACTCCATCTTGATTTTAGAATATTCACCCTTGAACCAAGAATCTTGCAGCAACTCTTCCGCCGACGCCCTCTTGGCAGGCTCAAACTGTAGTATACTTCGCACAAGCTTGCCTACTTTGAGTATATCTTCTCGAGTCAGGTCGTCGTTCCTCTCCCCGTCAAAGTACATTTCCTCCAGCCACTCTTGGAGAGTATAACCGGATTTCTCCCCAGGTGATGCGCTGTCCATAGCGCGCCATGTCTGTTGCCAGCGCTCAGGCAGTTCGTCGTTCGCCATTTCGAGCATCTGGCGGACGAGGATTGTAGGCGTTGTCATGAAGCTATCGAACGGCGGTTGGCCAACTACGAGTTCGAAAAGCTATCGAAACTTGTAAGCTTTCCCTTCAGTTGCGGCTAATGTGATGCTTGTTTGCCTTGCCACATTTCATTTAAGGACTAAACTTACCAAACAACCCATACTCCATAAGTCCACGCGATAATCCAACTTCTCCCCGAATATGATCTCAGGTGCTTGAGCTTGGAGCGGTGTATGAAGTATGTCAGGAATATCATCGCTCAAAAAAGATTCGCCGAAGTCCACCATTTTGATCGGATGAAGAATTATCGAAAGATCTGCCGGATACGAAGTAGGCCTAACAATATATTCAGGTATACCGGCTTCTAGTGGCTTTCCATCATTTCTTCTGAGCAATCCGGTTTCCGGGTCTCCCAGCTTTTGGAGCAACTCGTCTTCACTTAGGGAATGTATAGAAGACATAGTGAAAGCTAAGTTGCGAGTATGCAGATCTAAAATCCGTGAGAGAAGTCAGATAAAGAACTAAGGAGTGCTAGCCCACCTCCGTGTCCTATTTTTTGCTGATGCAAGTAGTCAAGGCCGAGAAGAGCCTGCTTCGCGATGTCTCTGGCAAATTTTCCCGGAAGTCGCTCGCCACGAAAGCGCGCATCAAGTAGATCAGGGACACTTGATCCTAACACTTCAAGCACGACGCAGCTGTGAGTTCCATTCGGACCAAGAAGTTGGAAGTGGTCCAACATTTGTACAAGATGTCGATAGCCAGGGTGCTCAGAGCGCATGGATGCTATAGCTCGTAAGACTTTGAATTCTCGGTTTCTCTCTCCTTGTTCGGACACAGAGATCTTTATGGCAACATATCGTTGTTATCTAGCAATTTGTAAGCTTCGCGTCTACAAAGGGGCAGCGAAAGGCGAAACCTCTGATCTCTTGCAACCCACACTGTCGAGTAACCACCCCAACCTAATTTGTGCACTATTCTGTACCGCCCATCTTTTAAGAGATCCCCTAGAAGGATAGGGTGGTAGCCACCCCTTCGATAACCTTCCAAAGGCTCAGCATCAACATCGCAGATGTGCGAAAACTGATCCATCTGAGACATTCTAGCAAATATGTGGGAGAAATGACGACGAGAGAGATGAACACCCTGACAGCTCTTCCATGCGCGAGCAATTGTCGGACCGGTCCAAGAAAAAGGGTAAGCGCTTAGCCCATGGACACTCATGCTGCATTTAGAACACGAGCTAAGTCTGATGGTGTTGCCTCATAAGCGCTTCCAACCACGTAGCGAACAGACTTGACAGCAAATACGGCGCAAGAAAGTCTGTGCTGAATCACGTGTAGCCCTTAGGTTGCATCAACTCTAGCTATACATAGGAAGCGGCAACCCAGCTGAAAGGTTTTGCTGAAAGGTTTTGCTTAACGGTACCGACCAGCAATACGCTGTCAGGCCTCTTGAATCTGCCAATGGTGTAAATTTCACTCCCTGCGCTTCGCAGCCCGTCCGAAGTGCAAATTGTATATAAGCCCAGTACTGCACAGAATGCATGTCTCTTACTCCCATTCGCAGCTTTTTACACCAAATCAATCTTAATCGGAAACCTAGTAAGGTATTGCGTAAAAGACTCACGACCTGTACGCGATACTTGCAAATAGGGCTTGTCGCGCAACTGAACACTCGAAGACACGACTGAACACTTGTAGACACGACCATAGCATGGGATATCACCCGCCTATTTCGATACGCCCCTCAACGACAGATCGTCCTCTAGTATCGCCTGTGACGTCCAATACTCCACCAGCAGTCGCCTCCATCTCAAAAAGTCCAGGTACTGACGCAGCCCAATTCCCTGGTGGAGTGCCATCGTCTGATGTGAATGGGGACCTCCTTAGGCTTCCAAGATAGCTATGATATGCTTCGCTATCTGCCTTTGCCACTCTGTATACATCCAGATCATAGCTAGAAGCATTGGAGCCGACTTCCATTCCGACATCTTGGACCTGCTTTACTTTAATAGGCTGTAGGAGAGCTCGAAACGCCCCTCTGAACAGCTGTCCTCGTCCATTTTTAGATTTGCCGCTCATATCAGTGGTCGAAGTATTTTGAATCTCACTGAGTATTTTGTTGAATCGTTTCGGCTTGGAAAGATCTGGCATTGGGATTTCTGTGCGTACTGTATCCATGCTTGGGGTAGTCCAAGCACGACGTGCAGCTTTGCTTCGGAACGAGTTGCCAGTCCAACGATTTGGGTTTGACGTGACGGCTTCACGTGTTGCTACATGTCGGTCAGCGAAAGTTTGCTTCGCAACCTGAAGGCATGTCTTACAACTGCCCTGCCTCTCATCATCAAAAAGACACCGTGGAAATCCGCTTATCGGATATACGCGCTCTTGGCTCATGCTCAACCATATTTCGGATATGGCGAGTTTACTGGAGATGTTTATCGTTATCGGCATTTCGAAAATGCCCTGTTTGGTCATACGATAGATGAGTGCATCTCAAAACGATGCTCACGTCTTGCTACCTGATCTTGCTCTTTAACGACAAACATAAGGTGTGTACGATTCTCATGCCGTCTCTGCTGGAAGAAACGGCCGAGCTGGAAAATCTCACGAGCATTTTTTAGTCGGCAGACGATTCGTCCTCTGCATGGTTAGTGAATGATCTACCAGGCGCTGAAAACTTGCCTTCGGCAATCCCACCTCCCATTTCCGCTTTCCCAATAGGACCAAGAAGCTCGAAGTAGAAACTAGTGGCGAGCAACTCAAAAGCGAGGTTCCTAATTGTTGGATCGTGCTTTAGACGGTTGCGTATATCCTTCTGCAGATCCGGCATTGCTTTCACGTCGTCTAATGACGGCGCCTCGTTTGCAAGTTCCGGGTTGACACGAATAAATCGCGACTGCTTGATTTTGCGTGGCAAGTTACCCAAATATTTTTCCCATATACGCTCGCATTCGATCGATGTAGCAAGATGGTTTTATGATTGACCATCCCGCGTTGCGCAATCTGTACCGATTCTGCACGTTTCAGGCTAGGAGAAGTTGCTGTTCCAAGGGATACAACAATATCCGGATATGAATCTTGCAACTCCGGCCAGATCAACTTGCGCTCTCTTTCTGCAAGTTCGATCGGGTTATTGTGAAAAACGGCACCATCAATGTACGAGCGCTGAGTTGGCTCATGGTTGTATGGCTTGAAGAATTTTGGAGCTGCTGATGTTGCGCATGCCGCTTGTCAGACCTTGAGCTCGGCAGATTTCTTCTCAGGACGCAGAAATTGGTACGAAAGCTTATCAGAACAGACTCTATTATAGTTGCCTAGAACGATTGCGGCTCTGCCATTTAAAGATGTGGCTGTTATCGCAACTTTCACTGTCGAGCCGGCATTTGCGGCACTAGCTTGATGTCGCCCTCCGAACAAATACTGGTCTTTAGAGTAGGCTTCCATAAGGCATTGCTCAAGCGGCTTTGTCTCGTAGCGTGAATGGTTGAAATTGTCAACAAAGAAGCCCACACCCCAGAGCGAACTGCCAGTCCGACGTGTGAAAGCTCGTGTGACCATGCGCTCAAAGTGATCAATGGATTCATCCACGACCCAGTTCATCACACCAAGTCCGATTGAGATCAAACCTCCCGTGCTTGTGCCGACGATCAAATCGAAGAAGCTCTGTATGGGTATCTGAATGTTCATCGCTTGTTCCAGAGCTCGCAAGATCTCCAGCTCAACGACGCCGCGCATTCCACCCCCATCAAGAGTGAGAATGCGCACTCCGGCAGTTTTTGGCTTCAGTCTTATCGTCCAGGTATGTCTTACAGCATTGCCTTCAAGGTGACAGTTGTACATGTCAATCTCATTTGGGCCATGGCTGTATCCGTAAAGCTTGACGCAAGGCATGCTTAGGACATGTCCACATGGCAAGGGGTGCTCAGGAGCTTCGAACAGACAACAAAGGCATAGAGTATGGCTTTCAAACTCATCAGGAACACTGGCGCCGTTTGAGACATGACGATAGAACCTTTGCACCACCTTATCCCGATGTATCTTGGATCTTCTCCATGATCTGACAACTTAGCCTGCAATTCTTCTTGAAGATGCCAGAGATGATTGTAAACCGAATCGCGGAATTCCTTTAGATACCTTGCGTATTTGAAACTCGATTCAAAAATTCCAGCGGCAATGATTTTGCCATCTTTGGATTGCTGATCTTTCCCATGTCTCGAAAGAACGTTAACACAGCGTACGTTGGCACCGGGAAGCATAAATTCGCACGGCCAATGTTGCTCACAGAAATTCTCTAAAGCTGCGTCTATGTGCTCGAAATATTGAGGAAATACTTGGTCAGCAGCACCTGGCTTATTATTCCTGGTGGTTTCTATCATTATGCAAGATGCTACCATGTAACTAAGAGCTTGGAAGATTTCTGCTCCGTCAGCTTCACCTTTCCAGACGTCCATAATGTTGATAGCAAGCTTAAGGATGTTGCCGCCAAAATCAGGCGGAATAGGACTATTGATGAAGCTCGCCTGCACGAAGTCGAACGGGAAGTCCAGTGTGCCTGAAAAGTGGCTGAGAGCATGTTCAAGGTATGCTTGAAGGTCTTCTACGTCTAGCAGCATGCACAATCTGGCTTTGTTGTTCCGCGCAGCTATAGAAGCGGTAAGAATGCCGTGATAAAGATTTGCGACTTGATCTTGCATCAATCGTGGTCTGTCTTCCTCCGGAACACGAAGGATCTGGATAGAGCCGTAATAGCATAGTACCAACTGCTCAAGAGTGTCGACAGTCTTGCCTCGTTGTCGCCACGTGTCCGCATACTTCTTGAACAGCGAGTTTTGGTTGACCGTTTTGGCGAGATCGTCTAGAATTGTGCTTGTATTGATGTTCACGTCCCACAGCTTCACATCAATGTCGTTTTCAGAAGCATTTAATACAATAATCGCATGTGGTAGCAAAGGCTGATTAATCGACGTCTCAATAGCGGCATTAGCCCAATTCACGAGTCGTTCGAAAACATGCTCAACTACCCTCGGGTTTTTCCAAGACGAACACAATGACGTCCGAGAACGTGAACAACAGTCGTGGGTATAAATTGGCCACCGCAAATTCTCTGCCTGCCCGGTTAGACTGAGCCCAATTGAGCTCTCTCTCGGATATGATTTTGACAGCCTTTTGGAATCCGCCGCCAGCACTATCATCACCCGATGATTTGCCATTCTTACGCTTCCTTTTGAGCCGCGCCCCCAATGGCTCCCGCTCACCGCCCTCGAGCCGTTCGCAGTCTGTGAACAGTATCGGCGCTTGCCCGTCCCATGTCCTGGGGTCGATATAAAGATGGACATCTTCAGAAGTCGGGACGTGGGCTCCTCGACCGCCAATTACAGGTGTTTCGAATTCGTACGATAGATTGGCGTCCGATGCAAGGTCTATTATCAGTTTGATCAGCGTGCTTTTGCCAGCTCCAGTCTGTCCGACGAACGAGACCAAGCTGGGAGTCCGCGTGCCTCTGTCCGTGTCGGAACTCCCGATGAATCTCGTGCTGGTTGCTCTTTTCTTAGGATCTGTGGAAGCCATGAGGTCTGCAAATCTGCCATAATCTTGGAAGATCGGAGTGCTTTGGTCGGCTGGCCTCTCGATCCAAACCATGTCGTAGACTGGTCGTCTGCACAAAGCCGCTCCCGAACTGTACCATCGGCGGGAGGTTCGAGAGCATTGCGAACCTTCTCAGCTATAGTAGGCCTCGTATTTTCATGCGGTACTCCTCCATGGCTAACTTTGCCCTTTTTGTGCGAAAACTGCCCTGCCCAACACTCGTCGCAAAATGAACTTTGGCATACATTGCAATACGCGACTGTTCTGTTTGAGACTTCACAATTCTCGCAATAGTTTGCATATGTAGTCGTGCTCGCGCCTGTGCCCAACGATTGCAAGCTTGCAGGCGAAGGCGACCTTTGTCCTGTAGACGAGAAAACGGCAGATCCAGCTGTCGTTGGCGCTGGTCTCGAGGCAGACGGCGACCTCTGTCTCGTAGACGAAGAAACCGCAGATCCAGCTGTGGTTGGCGCTGGTCTCGAGGCAGAAGCAGACGGTGAGCGCTCCCGACGAATGCCGCTTCGACTTTCCTCCGGAGTGGAATCTCGCTCAAGCCGTGATGGTCGAGCAGCGTTAGAATACATAGTCGGCTTGCGAGGTGAAGGCGGCGAGGAAGTGTTCACACTGCCATCTCGCGATTGTACAGCCATACCTTCACGGGCGATCGGAAACTCTGAGTATTGCGCCGGATAAGGAACAGGATCCTTAGGGAATGACGGAGGTTGTCCTGCCCATCTGGGAGCCTGCTGTCCTCTTGCTTTCAAAGTATCCCCCGTGCCTTCACTTTCCCAAGCTCTTAGCGTGGGACTTCCATGCGTCTCGTAGATCGGCACGAGGAGGTGGGCACAGTGGCGACAATCAGCAGCCCTGCACGACAGCCTTTCCAATATGGCTTTGGCTGGGGCTAGCCTACGGGGCGGTCCGCTCCCTTTGCCCGTACTCAAGTCGTTGGAATTCCCCTTGGACGTTGTTCGACCAGAGGGAGACGAATTTACGATCAACACACATCAAGTTCACCTGCGTTTCGTACACAACGGCACAAATGCGAGGGAACTCGAGAGTCGATACCCATGAAATGTTTCGTGGCGCCCGTATGGATAAGGCCAATCACTGCATGTTCGAGGAGGTCGTGCAGCTAAGCGTTAAACATCCCTGTGGAATATGGGGCCGTTGCCCAGCGATGCTGCAGCAGCCGGTGGTTGGTAAACCTGTCGATGAGCCGCATCGACATGGGAAAAATCGGCCGCAGAGCGTTCAAAGAAAGATAGTTCATGCACAATCTATGTTGCACAAACTCGAGCTCGTGCTTAGTACCACCACGCCCAAAAGGCTGCCAATGGAGCTATAACTATCCGCGATACTACGAGTATGGCCGAACAGTCAGCGCCTTTAAACACGTGTGTCTCAACCAAGAAAAACTTGGTCAATGGCAAGTTATTCTTAGGGGGAGAAACGCCAGTTCATCGCAGTCGCTATATTTTGGAAACAAGTGTGCGCTTGTCATGCTCATTCGTTGGCATGGAAAGTTTGCGGAACGTATTACAGTAGGAGAAATTGCGGAGTCCGCATGGAATGGGCTCACGAAAGTAGAAAAGAATACTTTCCTAGGCTAGTTCTTGCTATTCATTTCAATTATGATTTATGAAAAGAAAAAGACATTTTAATCATATTGGACGCTGGAGTCGGCAAAAGAAGCAAAAGAAAGTAGCTTATTTGGGGTCTTTTTACATGGTCGACCACGTTTCACGTAATAATACAGCACGCGATCATAGGAAATGGCCAAATGGAAAGGGAAAGTGAAAATGAGACCCCAGATATATCAGGATTTTGATCCTTTCCTACAAGTCAATACGATGTCTCTGCTTCTAGGGTTTCATACAAGTTCTTTGTAGGTTTCAGATAGTGAGACTCAAACTCAACGGGTTATTCTATGTATGTTTCTCTATCTTATATCGTTTCTCTATCGTATTTTGATCGTATTCTGTTTCTCGGTCCTATTTTGCACTAGCGTTTGCGGAACACCTTAGGACTCACAGCCCAGGGTCTTAGCGAATTCACCGCGCTGAGAGCCTTGGCATCAAAACAACAACATCAATATACCTTCCTTTGATTATTATGGCACCATCAACGCCAGATAATAAGCCTAAAAGACGTGAATATAATACTATTGAACGGTCTCGATTCTTTGATGCATTTAATAATGCCCCCCCTGGTACCACTGCCGGCGAAATCTGCCATATGCCCCAAATCAACATGCCACCTTCCACAGGGCGTACACTATTAAAGATGCGTGAAAAGATAGGGTCTCCGGCGCGCAGGCGCACGAGAAAAAGGTCATCTAGGTTAGGCAGAAAGAGCGAGGTGACTGCAGCCGTCCTTAGCTATATAACAGACCAAAACCACCCTATACACGAGAAACCATACCAAGAACAGGTACAAGAGCTTGGATTATCAGTCAGGCCTTCCACTTTGCAACACCACGCGAACAAGGACGGTGCACAGCGGTTTAAGAAGGCCTATATAACTGAAATTAGCAATGCTAACGTCTATAAACGCGTTGCCTATGGCCATGAACACGTCGATAAAACCCTCATCCATTGGTGGCAGTGTATCTGGTTCACAGATGAGGCACACTTCCAATCAGCCAAACTTCAGAATAGGGCCGAATATGAGCTTGCCTACCCAGGCCAGAGGAACCGTCTGACCAGCCTTAAGGCCACTTTGACTAGTGGCCTTAATATCACTGTTTACTGCACCGCCGGCATCTCCTACTACCACAAAGGGGCCCTTATCTTCTATAAAGACCCAAAGGAGCCGGCACAGAAGGTATACAAACCTACTCGGCCTCGCAAATCAAAGGTTTAAAGCCAGGAGGAGTACCAGAAGGTGGTTGACGACTAGGTAAAGGAACAGTCGGCTGGAATAGAGCTAGTACCAAAGGGGAATGCTATAACCCAGGCCTTTTATGCCGAGAAGATACTCCCACAGCATATTAAGGAGATTCAGGCCTTGGAGGCTCATTATAGTTATAGATTTCGATTACAGGAGGATAGAGACCCGTCGCATGGAAATCGCTCATCAAACAACCCCTGCGCTAAGCTCAAAACAGCTGCAGGCCTATTAATCTTGGTCCACCCACCACAGAGTCTAGATCTGAATCCTATAGAGTTATGTTGGCAAATAATTAAGCAAAGGTTACGAGGAAAACAGTAGTCAACAGTTGCAGCCTTCAAGGCCGATATTCAGGCCGAATAGGACGGAATAACGATGGCACAGATTCGTAAACGTATTACCGAGATACCTTGGCGGTGCCAAAACTGATTAAGCTCAATGGTCAAAGAATTAGAAGCAAAGTGTGGTAGATAAATGCAATGATATCGATATGATTAATGTTCCTATTTCGGCCTAGTTATGCCAAGGCTCTCAGCGCGGTGAATTCGCTAAGACCCTGTGCTTTATAACTAAGGCGGAAAGGCATCAACGCAAATGTAATTTTTATGTAGCTAGGGTTTTAAGGATAAATAAATAGCCTTAATATTAGACTCAAGGTAGATATCATAAAATTTGAGAGATGTGCTTATTTCGTTTGGCTTCGGAGTTAAAGTCCCGAAAAGTTTTCCGTTACGGGAGTTGTTTCGTTATGGGTAGATAGACGTTAGGCTAGTTACTAAACTATAGTTTTATAGTTATATAAAAGGTTTATTCTACTTCTTCTTAAGCTTTTATAACTCTACTAAAGTACTCCTCTAGGTAAGTCTCTACTAGTCTACTAAATTAATATAATAGTACTTCCTCTATAGGTAAGTCTAAGGTTATAATAATTTTATTATAGCTATCTCTAGTAGTAGGGTAAGTCTTAGTTTATATTACAATTAGAATATTAGATAGATAAAGTATAATAGATAAGCTTAAATTCTCTTATTATAACTTAAGAAACTAAAATAAGGTTTAAAAGTAATTAAAGCCTCTATTAAACTATATACTAGTATCGAATCTTAGGTACTAAGGCTACAACTAGTTATACAATAGATTAACTAGTATAGGAATTAGGAAATTACTATAATACCTCTTAATAGGAGTAATTTATAGTTTATATATTCGCTTCTAGATTGACTTTAAAACCTTATCTAGACTAATTTTATAAAGGAGGATAGTTTAACGTAAAATATTAGGGTTAATCTTACTAAGAATTAGATAAAGAGAAGGTATTTTATAGTATAATTAGCCTAAAATAGAAGTTTGAGAGTATAGTTACTTATTTTAGTAAGTTTATATAGAATAGATAAGAACTTATACTTTAGGTTTATTTACTAATAATAATATATATTTTTATATAACGCTAATAAAATAGCTTATAACGGCTAAAAGCCTATTAGCTTAAAACAAGTAGCTTACGGGCCGCGAGCTACCGCTTCTTTTTGCAAAAACGACTATAACTAGGGTATATAGTACTACATATAATCCAATCGCTAAGGTACGGTAGCTATTATAGTTTTTCTCGGTTTCGTTTAGTAGTTTATGTATACAGCCAGTTGACACGAATACGGTACTTCTGGAAGCTAAGGTATTAAGGCCACATGACATAAGCTCCCCTCTTTTCAGCCCCTGAACTAACTTCTCATGGTACGGGATCCGCAGATCAGGCCTCAGCTTTGTAATGCTATCCCTAGTACAGTACAGTCAGCCCTGCTAGTGCTTTTCAGCTTGCTGAACCAAGGGTCCGGTGAACTTCGGTCCATTTGAGACATAAAATGACAGCTCGTTCTTCTAAGAATGTTCGTTCTATCCTCTTAATCAATCTTCCGGACCCTTCACTATGGCTAAACCAACAGTCCTCATCACTGGCTGCTCAGACGACGGACTCGGCTCAGCACTTGCTCTAGAACTCCACGCAGCTGGTCATCATCGTGTGTTTGCAACAGCACGAAACGCATCAAAGTTTGAAAAAATAAAGACCGCTGGGATTGAGACGCTGCTTCTGGATGTACTTTCGGAAGAATCAATCGAAAAATGTGTTGTGGAAGTTCGTGACTTGACGGGAGGGAGCTTGGACATGCTGGTCAACAACGCCGGTGCCACATATTACATCCCATTAATGGACGCATCAATATCGGAGGGCAAAAGACTCTTCGATCTCAACGTGTGGGCGAATCTCGCTACAGTTCAAGCATTCGTTCCACTACTTCTCAAATCTGCGCACGGCGGTGTGATTGTGAATCACACCTCTATTGCATCAGTCATGAGCCCTCCATTCATAGCGTTGTACGCAGCTTCCAAAGCAGCAATGGCAATGATGACAAACTCACTCCGCCTCGAACTATCCCCCTTCGGCATCAGAGTCGTCGAAATCGTCTCAGGCACCGTCAAATCCAATATCAACAACAACGAGCAGAACCCTGGCATTTCCAAGAAATCGTTGTACTATTCCGCCCGTGAGTGGCTAGACCAATTTATGCGTGGAGATTCGCTCATCGCGACTGCTATGCCGGCTGAAACATGGGCAAAGAGCGTAGCCGCGACGCTGTCGCAGCGTACTGTGCCTAATAAATTATGGGTTGGCCCTTATGCTTCCACGGTTTGGTTTGCATCCTGTCTTCCTGAATTTGTTGCGCACGCAATCAAACGTAGTATTGGGCAGATGGACGTTGTGGAGAAGAGTATACAAGACTATGGGAAGGATAAGGCAATTAAGGATGCGTATGGTGATTTGTGATTGTTCTTGATAGTGTAAGGATAGATATGGAGTTTGAATTTCTTTTCGTCCATCTCTCCCAATCTCTCGCAAAAGAAATTGACTTTTCTTACTCAGGTGCAGTGTTGAGTGGATCCATCCTCATTTCAACACAGTGAAAGCCGCTTGCAAGCGGCCCCAACTCTGAATCAGTATTTTGCCATCGCCAACACGAGTAACACCACGATCTTCTAAACCGCAGGTCGAAACTGTATAACTCAAATCTTACACACCATTCCTTCTTACACATTGAAACTTTTCACCTTCCTCCAAAAACTGATGGATCACTACAGGATGTCCAGACATACGAAGACGCTTACAAGACACCCTCTTGGTAAGCTACCGACAACACCAATACCTACCAAAGCGGGAACTGGTAACGGATTGCCACCACTTCCTCCACGTCATGCGCCAACCGGAGAGCAAGACGAAAATAATCCACCACCTCTTCCTCCACGTCCTGCGCCAGCCAAGGTACAGAAAGAGGATGAGCCGCCACCTCTGCCGCCTCGAAACCTAGCAAAAAATAGCAAGCGTACGGGCAGAATCATGAGGACTTCAGCGCCAAAAATCAGTCCGGACGTGATTCGTCTTCATCCTGAGCCCAACCCTCAACATGGGCCCTCAAAAGTTGAAGAAACAGAGCCAAGCGAGATTAGCTTCAGTTCTGCTATTCATGGAACAGAGCTTGGAGACGACACTGGATTCGACCAACCAATCATTCACGGCATCTCCCATGATGGTCGCACGGTCTACAAAATGGTCGCACTGCCATCTGTCCATACCACCGAAGCACTGGACACGGCTCTGGCCAACTTGCTCAATAGTCGACAAACTGTGAACAGCACCACTGTAAGTAACAAGCGAGCTAAGGACGAACGAAACGAACGTGAGGAAGACAAAGACTCGAGTTACGACGAAGAGTCTGACGGCTTCAGTCTATCATTCGAGAGTGTTGCGCCTCTCACAACTCCTCTGCGCTCTCATGAACACCGCAAGCCACTGGTCGAACATGCGCTTGTGCACGGACAAATTACCAACTCGCGCCGTCGACGTCACGTTGACCCAAATCAGTCTTCCCGTCGGATGTCGTACAGTTCAGATATCCCGGACTCAACTCTGGCCAACCTCCTTGTGGCCGCTGAAGACCCAAGAGATGATTTGTTAAGGCGCACTCCAGGCCACAAACAGGGTCTGGTCACTGTTCGGGAGTGGACTGACGTCCGCGGTGTTGACCTTGTCGATATGAGAACACCTACCGATGCGAGCAAAGAAGTCTCGATGAGCTTGCTCGTAACCACAGACCAAAACGATCCTCCAAGTTCCACTTCTCGGAAAGTCTGGGCCCAGGCACCTTTGATGCGGGAGAACACTGCAGTGTCTTTGCTTATCGAACCACAAGATAGTTCCTCGCTCAGGGCTGCGAATTCAATGGAAGCAGCAGGGATCAAGCATTCATACCAGGGTTCTGGGCATGATCGTGTTCGTCGCTTACTACACAGAACCGCTCATCCTGTAGGCAGACACGCCCAGCTTCTGACAGACCCAGAAAATGACAAGGCCAAGGTAGAGCGTTTCAGGACATTTGAACGCTTTAGAGGTAGGAAGGCTGAAAAGTAGCGTAGTCTGGACTGAGATTTGGGAGAGCCAATGAATTATAGAATATTGGATGATAGAGGATGGTGGTCTGGTCTTGGTATTTATCTTCAACGGTGAAGTCATGAGGGAGTCAGGATTAGCCTAATGACGAGCATCTGATGCTACTGTCTGTAAATAAGGTATCTGCGATTGTCCACAATGCTCTCAAGAACCGAATTTGAGAACGATGATTTTGCGCTCGTGATTTTGCAAATCGGCGTGCATAGTTGGAACCTGGGGTTTTGAGTACTTCGTCTTGTCTTCTGAAGTTGTTGGCTTAGAATTTGGCATCTCTAAGTGATAGAACAGTGTCTCTTATGTTATCGTTTCCATGACCATCAGTCAGAAGGCAGCTGGTGAGCAGAGCTGTCAGATTCTCTCTGTTTCCATGGTGTTTTTAAACCAAGGATCGCAAGTGCTGAGTTCAGCCCGAGGATACCCTATGAGAGCCTGCTCGGCACCATGTATCAACAGAGCCCTTCTGTGACCGTAAACAGCCGCCGATATGGTTGAACACTTCTAGGCCACATTTTCTACGCCCAAGCCGTGGCCATTCCACATTCAAATACCACTCCTCAATCCTCAATCAACAATCCTCACTTCCTCATCAACATCAACAAAAAACCTCAACCACACAACCATCACCAAACTCTCTGACCCAAACGTCAAAACCACAAATCCCAAACCGCAAAACAGAATCCTCTCCACAACACAACCACCCTCCGTCAATCACCAACATGCATCCTTTTCCACACGCATCCGTAAATATTACCGACCTCTTGCAACGCTCATGGGAGCATTCTATAGCATCCTCGCGTACACACCCCCGGGTCGAGAAGCTCAAGGTCCGCGCCCGGCATATCTCACACCATCTTCGCGCGGCTATGAGGACTCCGCTGCCAGAGCGAACAGATGAGGAGGAGCTTAGCCTTAGCTTCGCCTCGGTTTTGCATAGCACACAGTTGATGGCTGATAACGACGAAGCTCTTAACACTCCTCTCCCAGGCAGCGACGAGACTTCCACCCTCAGTTTCCGCTCCGCTTGGAAGAGCACTGAGTTGCATGACGACTCTGGTAACGCGACTTCACCAAGCACCGACAGCCATGGCAATTTCAGCTTCTGCTCTGGTGGCGAAAGCAGCAAACTCGCGGGCTTGAGCGGCACCGACGATTCGAGTGTTATCTGCGGGTCATATGATATTGAAGGACCACTCTACAAGATGGTTGCCCTGCCACCATTGGCCAGTCCGTACAAGTTAAACACTGCCCTCGACAATCTTCTACGCAGCCGATCTGCCTCCGGTTCCCCTGGCATCTCCTTCAAAGAGGATGAGAGCTCTTCATCGGCGTCTTCGTTGTTCTCGGATGGACCAAGCATGTCATTTGAAGCCGACTTGGCTGATTATCCAATGGCGCTCCCCAAGAAGGGTGATCGCAGCTCTCAGGATACGAAATGCACATCACAGACCGAGGTCGAGGATCTTAGAAGCCCGTTCGAGAATTTTTGTAAAGTTGCCAAAGTTCCTGAGTACTGGTTTGCCCCATTCGAGAATGATGCAGTTACCCCTCGCCCAATGCGCCACTCTGCAAGGCATGAACTTTTGGACGCGAAACTTGCAGGTCTTGTTCCCTCCAAACACACCCCAAAGATCAGCCCGGGTGAACAGGATATTGGACTGGCACAGGTTAAGCTTGATGCTGCCGAGAAGTGGGCCGTCGAAAACGGCGTTGCGTTCGTGAACTTGAGTTCGCCTTCGGGCAGCCTTGACAAAATCGAGATGAGCCTACTCACTGTGGAGAAATCGCCCGAGACAGGAGCTAGCTACGCTGGTAAGAATGAGGAGACCCCACGTAAAGACTCTGGAGTTTCTTTGGTGGTTTGCTCGCGTTCAGCTCGACTTTCGACATCCACTGAGATGTTGGATGTGACTGTCCCATTCATTGAAGAAGAGTCCATCCTCAGTGTGTATCCACCCCTTTCGCCCAATACCGTCTTAGATAGGCGCATGGAGTGTCCGCTTCCTCGCGCAGTAGGTCACTATCATCGATTCGCTCATGTTCTTCAGATGATGGTTCCAGACCGTAACAAGCTAGCGAGAATGAAGATCTGGAGCCGAGGGTATTAGCTTTCTGGTGTTCCTGGATTGCGTGTGAGGCGGCAAAGAGACGGCTTTTGCAAATCGTACGTGTTCTTCAAAATTGTTAAGCGATGTCATGAAGACATGGTATGTCTAGAAATCTATCTACTTGTGACTAGTTGGATGAGCCTTTACTGACTGTGGTCCAGATCGTCGGCAATTAAGGCTTTGTATCTCTTGAGAACAGTGTGCTTGGTTGTATTGTTTTGGTTGATATTCGATATGGTAATTGTGGATTGAGGCCCAGGAAGGATTCTTTAAAATGAGTGATGGGCCTAGTTGCAATAAGTGTTTGGTCTGGTTTTGGTTTGCTTTGAACCTCGGAGGTTTTCTGTGGGTCATTGGGATGTTGTCTCTCCTTTAATCTGTGGTTATTGGTTAGTCCAATATTGTTGACAAGCCCCGGCATTTGGGCCTGGCAAGATCAGCTTAAATACCAATGTGTGCCATAACATTCAACTTTGATGTGTGAATCCTCATGTTGGCATCGTTGGCCTAAAATCACCCAATACTCAAACAAATCTTACTACAAACTTACCACCGGTGTGAACAGTCCCATCAACTTCTCGATCCAGGCACAGCCGAGGCGGATTCCCAATTGCGGCGAGAAAGCTTGGTGCAAAGTAAGAACAAACTGTCATTGGTGGTTCAGGAGACCCGGGAACAGATGGTCGATCTTACGTTTGTTGATCGAAACCAAACATGTTTGGAGTGGTAGATCTTTTCCAACCTCCAAACAAGGAGCTCTAAAGTCCAGCAGGGTCACAGCACCGGCATGTTAATGGTGGCCTTGCTGCCAGTAATTTAATGAACGTAATGACTATGATCAAATCAGCTCCATACAAGGACAGAGATATGTGTGATGGCGTTCCTGCTTGGGAGACTTGGAGATGTGAAAACGAGGTCTCGTTGTATGGTAACCCATGCCGTGATGTACACAAGGATACACCCCGCCGCGTGCTTGATCACCGCTATCCTTAAAGTTGGTCCACCTGAAGTAAGTAGGATTGGATCGGAGACAATGAAGGATTATTGAGTCTGTAGGATCATATTTTTGATCTTGGCAGCTAGATAAAAGTGAGCTTCATTACATTAACTTGAATGCCAACCTACATCGTTTTATAGCCAATCGCTAACAAGTCACACTCTCTTTTAGTACACATACTTTCATCGTCATGCAGTTCTCCACAGTAATCTTTTTCTGGTTCGCTACCGTCCAGTGCCGCAACATGCAAGTGTTCGTTGGCCTAAACAATTCTATTGTCTTCGAACCAGCTACCGTTCGTGCGGATCCAGGTGATACGGTTGAATTCATATTTGCTGGCTTGGTGAGAAATATACACTTTTCGGTCTTGTATCAAACTGATCCCAAAATATAGAACCATACAGTCACTTCCAGTAACGCTCTGTTGGCGTGTCAACCCGACGGTCTCCTGAACTCCGGCTTCATTCCTGTTTCTGCTCCACCTTCTGCAGCGGCAAAAGCAGTGCAAAAGCGAGACAACCTCTTTCATTTTCCTGGGTTCCCACTCTTTCCGTCCCAACCAGCACCAGCACCGGCACCAGCACCGGCACCTATAACACCACCTGGGCAAAGAGACGACGGTGCTTCTACACTTCCCAGTTTCAAAATGCTCATTACAAACCGCCTCCCACAGACTCTTTATTGTGCTCAAGGGCTACATTGTCAAAACGGGATGGTCATGGTTATTAATCCAACCACTCGTGTAAGTATCATCCTCAGAACCGACTAGCACATGCTGATCATCCAATAGGGCGCAAATTCCCTAGCCAGGTACAAAACCCTAGCAGCACAAGCAGATGCGAATATCGCACCGCCTGATGTTGTTGGCGGATACCTTATTAATGCACCAATTGGCGCTGTTGCTGGGTATCAAGTCGTTCGGGCAGATAAAAAGGGCCAGTAACCGGGAGTCGGGGACAAATGACCAGTGATTGTCAAGATGGAAGTACAATTGTGCTGGGCTCTAATTTAAGCATTGCTCTTTTGGGGTCAGAGGCAATCTCCTCTTTTGGCTCCGGCTCGGCCTCTTGGTTGGTGCTACTTGCGCTGTACGAGGTTGATCATCGTTTCTCCTGCTTGGGGCGTGTATTTCATATTTCATGCGTTAGTTCCAACTTCTTTCGCCAGCTTATGCTGATGTATGACCCTGTCCCCCTTCAAGACTGACCCCAAATGTGTTTGTTCTCTTCGTGAAAGAATGGATGGAGATGCGGCATTTGTCAACAGAATGTTTTTTGCTGTATCCCACTTCAGGTGTTAAGGACTGCGTTCGGGATAGCTGTTCTACCTCCAGTAGGGCCTTATCAAGGCTAGAGCTCGCTAACGATGACTTCGGATTCCGCGGAGGACCCTCTGCTACTGTCGAGAGCTTGAAGCAGGTCTTTCACAAGTAGACTCACAGAGATGACGTCGCCCACCGATCCGAATGTGATTGGCATTTTCAGTCGCAGATCATGAGGTTTTAGAATGAAATTTCAGGATGAAATGGAGGCGATGCAGATGAGAAGCCTAGATAATAGCCAACCCACATCGCACGGCCCTTCTACTACATGTTTTAAACGACACAGCCACTTTGGAAAGAAGATTGGGAAGAATGCTAGCATCCCCAACTTTTGATTTCGATATTAACATGTCTTGTATCTCTACGAAACAACGCAAGAAAATTTGGAATACGGTCCAACTTGGGAAAGTGAGCTGGAGCCTAGAATTACACTAGTCCGAATTGAGAACCGGTGAAGGTTTCGGCGCGTACGACATCTCTCCACCACTTATTCACCCCTCCTCTGCAACAGCGATACTTTTTTCATCGAATTGAGGAGCTGATATTGATATTCACTAGGGGCAGTGTACTTTTTCTACAAATTGAACATGTCAGAATGAGAAATGAAACAACTACAACTTGCTGGCTCGGAGAATGAAATGCCGAAGCTTGAATTCCCGATTATCGATACATTGGTGGACAGCATCTATGAAGATTCTCGGACACCAAAAAGAGAAGCACTTATATTACGGCTTCCCGATGAGCTTCTTTCTGAAGTCGTTGGACTCGCGGCAATACCATCGCAAAAAGGGTGTCCGCGCAAACTTTATACACAAGCACTATCACTTACAAAAGTATGTAAGCGATTCCATCGTTGTGCACTGCCATTTCTTTACAGTTCCTTCTACAACGATGAATGTCACACTCTAGTTCCCCCATGCGAGGCCATCACGAACTACCACCGCACTATCAAAAGAAATCAACCCCTTGGACGATTCTGCAAGACCGTAAAACTGAAGGTGGGCGACGTCACGAGCCCAAAGTCTCCTGCCGACTACCACATTGCAACCGAAATTCTGTGCTGCCTACCGGAAGTCACTGTGTTCGAGTGCCGGGGCGGATGGAACGGCACTCTCGGCCCCTACCTTTGGGCTATGGTTGCGAACGCACTGAAACATATGACAAATATCAAGGAAATGACACTGTACAGACACGCTACACGTGGGCTACTAATGACTGAAATCATCAACAACGTCCGTCTTCCTGCCCTGGAAAAGCTATCTCTGTACGGTATATCCGCGGTCAGGACTGATGAGTGTGGCGAAAAACGCAAAGGGCTGTATTTACGCACTCCCTTCAATGTAAATATACGATCTACTGTGCTAGAGAGTCTTGTTGACACCACAATAGGGGTACGAGGGAACAGCATCCTTTACCAACCTTGAAATTCACGATTTTATGGAAAGGTTACCTGCTCTCATGCGTCTTCTCGCGTGGCCAAAGAAGCTGGAGCATTTCAGGTTTGGCATTGTTCCCTCCAATGAGGCGCAGTGGCGTCTTTCGAAATTCGAAATGCTTCTTGCTCCCTATAAGGCTTCGCTAAAAAGTCTCTCATTGCCCTTTTTTCCTGGGGAGGGGCCAGCAACGATTGATTTGATGGACTTCTCTGAGCTCACAACCCTGACCCTTTCCCGTGAGGGATGGGAATGCACCCCCGAAGTCGCAAGCTCTACTGTTCTAGCTCCGCGATTGCAACACTTTATTTGGGATTTCGGTATGTACGACGAAACCAGTGGATGGTTGATTGACTTTACCCAACGGGATGCCGATTGGCTTCTTCAATTTGCGAAGTTGGCGAATAAGAGAAAATCAGCGTTGCGATGCATAGAAGTTTCATGGAACAATCCGAGCGAAGACAAAGGAATCGAGGACCCATGGACACTTCTTGAAGAGCTGGAGATTGCACTCGAAGCTATGGGAATTCAGCTCAAGTACAGTCTGAGGTCGGTCGAACATGGCGGATGGATAGAAGATATGATGAAGCATATTTACTCTGAGTCTCCAAGAAGAGCAAGAGGCTGACTGCGCTGACATCAAGAGCGTAGCCCAACCACTTGAAAACATCACGACCGGAGCCTGTGCAAGGGCACGACGCGTCGCGGATCGAAGGACAGTTGACATTCAAGTGAGCACGTTTGGAAATTTACGAATATCTATATTATCAATACTACGAGGTCATACAATTACAAATCTCCATTGCATGATCAGCCAAATGCCACCAGTACTCCAAAAGACATAACGCGACCGTAACTCGCACAAATTCAGATTTCATCGAATTCAATATCCAACGCCCTTCTGCCAATTCACAGCGGGACTCTGCGTCCTCGGCAACGGACTAGCAGTCCTCTCAAACCCAACCCTCCTCTCCACTCCATTCCCATGCATCGGACTCGGCGACCTCAACAACTTACTCCGACTATTTCTCAAACTCCCCGTCGTCACATCAGACATCCTATCCCCATCCCTCATCCCTTCAAATCTACCCTTCTCCAAGCTCAAGCTATCCTTACTCCCCGTATTTCTCATTCCCAAATGCTGCATTCCCATACTCTCACGACCATGACCATCATCATCGAGTGGCATACGTCCGGAGCGACCACCCCTGGCTGTTACGCCGAGAGCGTCGAGTTCGGTGTTCAGATTGCTTTGGGACTTTAGGAAAGAGCCGCGGTCGTCTTGCATGGGTTGGTATTGAGATTCTGGGTTTTTGGATAGGATTGCTGATATGGATGTCCAGAGGACGAGGATGATTATCACGATTGCGAAAATCACGTTCAACAGGAAGAAGAAGACCCCCATGACGCCAATTGCCAAAGCCTAATCTGAATTAGCACGCCATTACAAAAGAGGTAAAAGAAGAACTTACTGGCACGCCTAGTTTCCCTGTAAAGAAGAATAGAAGGAGAGCATCAACAAAGTTTATCGCTGCAATGGCGATATTCAACCCATTGGTCTTCTTGTTCATATATGGTCGTATGACACTAATCGCAATCAAGACACTCAAATCCAACACTAGGAAAGCGACAGCTTGCGTTACTCCACTCTCTTGTCCCAAGGCGATAAATAACCCTTTGACAAAGGTGTAAAGTAACAGAGGAATGATAAAGAAGTACTTTGTGGCCTTGAATTGCACGTAGAGAAATCCCCATTTATTTAGACATTTCAGGTCCGAGTAGAGAATGTAGGCGGGGTTGTGGTGAAGTTTGATAGAGCGTCGACCATACTGCCATACTTTGAATGAGGCGAGACTCAAGGCTATGATCATGGATGTGACTGTTGTTACTGCAATGACGACCTCTGCGGTTGAATCTCGGCGGGTGAATTCCCAAAAGCAGAGGATTACCATTTGCGGAAAGGTGATGAGAACCTAAATATTGCTCAGTTAGTGGGGGAGATATGATTGGAGGGATTTTAAAATCTTACAATCCTGAAAAGAATACCCTTGAGCATAACAGTCCAACCCTTGCGAAAGTCAAGGAATCTCTCCGGTCGCATCTTCCGCCATCGAATCAGCAGTTCGCATCCATGCTTGAAGATGAGAACTCCAATCGCTGTGAACAGCATAAACACCAGGAAGAAAATGTAACTCGTGAGGAAAATGTTGGTCACTTCGATATTCTCCAAGAATCCCGCGCGCTCAATCCCCTTGACGTTGACAAAGTTCATGTTCTCTACGGCATTCTGCATGGTGTTTGATCTCTTTTGCACGTGGACTGAAGTGGTTGACAAGGTGGAGAGATATGTGGACGGCTTCCCTCCGGTGGCGCGTTGATACCAAGTCGCTACCTGCTGTAGAAATTTGACTCGAATGATCCCCATGCTCCATTGGAAGTTCTGGGTCCATGCTCGTACGATGGGTGGTGTTGCTACTGAGGTCAGTCCCACAAATGCTTGAGCTTGGAAATAGCTAAACAGTGATAATGCATTTGATGCCAAGTGAGTTGCAGTATTTGAGTGACCGAGTCCTGAGATGATTGCTGAAGCAACGAGTCCGAGAAGTACGATGAGCGCAATAGTCCAGGCGACGGATTTCTGATGAACGGTTTTGCCATTTCCCAGATCTGCTTCCACGCAGGCGATTGGGTTTCCTGTATCTGTTGAGTTGATCCAAACTCGCACTTTGAGATCAAGATCTGGAATATAGTAAATTGGTGCTGATTTCGCCATTAGCAGTCGTTTTCACCCATGACGACACGTGCCACTTACTAGGAATTTTCTTCACACTATCAGCATCAACAGGAAAATTACTCTTAATCTGAATTGGCGCTGCATTCATAGGGCAAATCCCTGCCAGTTTCTTCTCCTTGCATGGATCAATCGTCGGATGCGCGATCGTGTAGCCATATCCCAGAACTTCGATATCGAGGACGACGTTGGTGGTGACTTGCGAAATGCCGTCGATGTCGAAGTTGACGGTGTCGTTGTTGGCTGTGAAGGTAACGCGGAACTTTGATGCTGCGAAGGATGAATTCTTCATGCATGGGTTTAGGGAGTTGGATTCGAAGAAGTTGAGCGCAACCGTGGAGTGGAATATGGCGAGGAAGAGCAGAGTGCGCGCCCATAATGAGGGTGCTGTGGGAGGTTGCATGCTGCTGCGACGATTTGCGGACGAGCAAACGCGCACAACAACAAAAGCCAACAGTTATGATTGTCTGCAATGCGTGAGGGAAGAATGAGTTTGGATACAGAAATGTGTTGTCGTTGTAGGTCGAAGCAATCAAAGTGAGGTGGGCGCCAATCAATCTTGGCCGCAATCAATCTGATGCCGCTGCAAGGTTGCTGCCTCCCGGGTACCAGGGAGTACCAGGTTGTTCTTCTTCGAGTACGAACTTAAAAAGCGCCCTAAAGCAATAAAAGTTCTTCTATCCGTAATTGGTCCAAAATTTCCCGCTTCCTTCTTTATGTGGGCTCTTCCGTCGCCCACTTTCCTGTTTGGGACGTTAGGGTCCCACGTGTGGATTTGGCGATGGTAAAGACGCCAATACTTGGATGACTTGTCTTTCTTTTGTCCTCTCGAGATCACTAAACTCCTCGGTCTTGCCCCTTTTTCAAACTTAAATTTGCTTTCTACCTCGTTTGTCATCAAAAGGGATCTAGTCTTTGGCTTAGTATTCGCTGTGCTAGGTGTTAACGCTCTACCACCGATCTCATGATTAACATGCTGTACCAACTTCTGTGTTCCGTGGGTTCTTGTATGTTTTGTCATGTTGTTGCTTTGGTGATCTTTTCTGGTATTTGCGGGCCTGTTCGAGAAGACAACAATCTGAATTGCGACATCGTCAAACCGAACTTAAAACACCAGGACAACAATCTCATTCTCTCTTCACTGCTGTCAAGTCTTTCATCTATCAGAGTTTTAGTCATGTTGCATTATCTCTTATATCTTTTTTTCTGTCTCACTCATCTTTCCCTTCTCTTAAAGTCCTCCAGTCTTGAACCATATGAACCATTTTGTCCCGCCATGATCCAAACTGAGATCAGAAAAAACGACGATGACCCTGTCCGGCGCGCTTACAATGCTGAATATGTGTTCAATTGAAACACCTAAACCGCTTCTTTAGACGCTTTGTGAAGGCTATAGTGTATAAACATCACGACACCATGAGACTGTTGCCTAGACATTATGTTGATCTGTGTTGCGGCACTTCACGGTCACTGAAGGATTTCGTGAACTGGGTAAATATCAAAGATCAAACTGTCTGCTACGACTTACCATCACCATCAACAACCAACCACTCAAATTTTCCTCACAATCAACTCCCCACACCTGATCTTCTTCCAACATCGTTGGTTGTTCCATTCTCACATCATTCGCGTCGCGCTTCGAGAAGTGTATTCACTTTTTACCTCTTAACGCGCACCGTTTCCATTGAGACAAAATGGGTGGTCACTCTAGCAATGCGGTCCGTTCGGATAGAACACCAAAAGCAGACGCGGTGGCCACTCCTTCAGCTACCCTCTCTACAGGCACTCTCGACGTGCCGGACAGGCACTTGCCAGAGATCAATATCGACACAACTAACAACAGTAAGCATAACACCATAGAGCCATCTTGTCAGAGCCACAGTGCTGCTAACGGGGCCGGCGAGACACTCGATGCTGTCTTGGAAGAGCACAGCCTTCGTGAGAGTGGGGTCGAGAAGTCAAAAGACAGTGAACACAGTGATGAGAGCAACGCTGAGCACTCCAACGGCTCATGGGATCCTTCTTACGCGGAGGAGGAGGACCTAATCCACGGGGCATACCATGAAGATGACTCCGATCCACCAGAGGAGGTTTTTGTCGCCGTGGGTCTCCCAGAGTCCAGTATTCACCAGGAGGTACCTATATCTGCGGTAGAGGTTATCCGAAACCGACCTGTCATTGGTGTTCCTGTGCGGTATAATTCAGTCCGAAGCCCCAAACGCCTTGTAGGGCTTGGACGTCGCGAAGACGTGCGGAAATGGAAGGCCAAGCAAATTCGTCGACGGGAGTCGGATCCCACCGGACAGCACGCTGGTACATGGTCGTTGAACGCAAATTCTTATGTCCACGTCGCCACGCCAATGAATAATCCACCAGAAGGAGTCGTTGCACCACTCTATAAGCCGCCAGAAGGGGTGCCTAATTGGATGGATATGGACGAGGATGATGACGAATAAGAAGGATATCATCCATTTCCACCTGCACAAGCCCTCGACCAAGCTGTAGTGACGCCTCCTGCACTTTACCAACCTGCTGAAGGTGTTCCAAACTGGATGAATTTTGTTGATGAGAATGAAGATCTCCGTGGCGACGGTTTCCAGAATCCTACAGCTTACAACGTGGCTTCTCTAGATTCAGCAGAAGATGACGCAGTGGAACAGTTAAGCCACCCAGGGCATGATGGCATGGGATATCAGCGAGATATATCCCGAGATGAAGATTTCTGCGATCCACAATCCATCCATGGCGACGATCACAGCACTCGTGAGGCGACTCCGGAGCTGGAAGATGATTTCGATGAAGATGGTACTTCCCGTGAGGCACATGTATCGCGCGCTCCATTACAGGCAAGCAATGCAACTCGTCAACCTTTTCAACTTCAACCTTTTCTCTGGCGTGGTCGCGGCGAACAACTCGTTACGGCTGGACGGGTACCAGCGTCAACGAGACTAGGATCAGCAGTAGGTGGAACGCAAACTTCAGTCTTTCCTGATCGGGAATCGACCAACCATGCTCTGTCGACTGTTGATGGGTCCCCTGTCTCAATTGCCTATAGTCTAGGGACTTTTAGGTCTTCTATGAGGCGAATTGGGGATACTGCAAGCGAGACCCAGGCATATAGACCGCTGCGCGAGCCACATAACGCTCTGAGGCGTTCTGAGGCTCATTTGACTTCACAGTTGCATGACACTCCTGAGTTACAAGAAGACAGTGGGTATCTTGCTGACATCAGTAACTCCTTCTCTTCCATCGGACGCTCTTTCACAGAAATCAATGCCGAGGAAAATGATGGGGGCGAGCTCGGTGCGCCAGGAGATCGTTCGCAGCAGTTCGGAAGTGAAGGCTCGTCTAGCTTTGTCTCGCATCCTCCATCGGAGCAAGAACAGGAGGCATCAGATAATCAAGAACAAGGATTTTCGCCGGAAGTGTCAGAAGTCATGGATTGGGCGGAGGAATCCGGGATACCCACCATCGACTGTACCACTGGACTTGGGGATAGAGGCAATATCTCTCTGCTGTTGGTGGCAGTCCCAGATCTCCCACCGCAATCGCCCGTAGAAGATTCGTCCATTGATGGCCAGGAACATAGTGATCATTCGGTTGTGATGACGATCACCGGCTTAGACAGCACAAATAAGCACGCGAAGGATGTCCAGCTAACTCCGCAAGATGCAAATCAAGCTCCGTTTTCTCTAAGCTCTAACTTTAGTCGCGACGCTGCGGACAAGCTTCTCGCTCATCTACGAAGCTGCGAGATCTCTAATGATCAATCCGCGTCGCCAAAGAAGAAGACTGGCGGGCTGCGAGGTCTCGCAAAGCAGCTTGGGAGTCCAGTCAAGAAGCTCACCCAGCGGTCGAAGGTACGCGAGGGGAGGAGTGCACAGCCACAGATCGCTAGCGGCTATCACGGTGTGAACTGTGGGTGCTGGTTCTGTCAGAGATTAGCTCTAGTAGTTGGGCAGGAGCAGTAAACTAAAATGAGTAACGGTTGGGAAGAGATGAGCGAGGTGGTAGATATTAGTAGGGTTATGGAAAGAGAATGCGTATATTCATGGGGCAACCTGCATTTGGAACGTGTTGTGGCGTTTGGAAGGGTATTTTGAACGTGTGCGAACAGAGTTTATCTAAACCAAAAGCAAGCTTATGGCATCTTGTAAATATATTCCATTACAGGATGCGTTCATATTATTTCAGCCTATCCTTGCACGTCACTCGAGTTTCTCTGTTCCCTACTCGATCGATTATGTGTCAGATTTCGTTTAATTCTTTCAAGCAAGCAAGTTCGTACAGTAATTGACAATCAAGTTTTACTGTAATCAAACTTGGATTCAGATTCAGTCAGTTGCTACGTCTCTTGAATGTTATTTACCCTAGCTAACCCATTGTTTGCCTCTGGAAGCTTCATATTTGATCCTTGACTACGTGCCTTGTATACCATTTCTCTTGAACAGTATCTTAAGTACTCTTGCAGGCACCAAACTTGTACAGTCTATCAACGACTAAAATCTGGACTGAGTTTGGGGTTGTGAAAAAAGGATGGGGCCATGCTGTTGGGATGGAAGAACATAATACAGGTGGAGATCTGCGCGCGTTGTGAAAGCGTGGACATATTGGTAACTATAGCAGCACTGATTTCGATCGGCAGTGTTGAAGCGTTCTGCGGCAATTCGCGGCTTACAGATATTCTGTTTATCAGTACCTACAACAACCACAGCAACCTATATCTCTAAAGTCCCAGTAACCAACCACAACTTTCTGTTTTCACACGACGTCCACCTAAAACTTCTACACACCGTCTTTACACACCATCTCTCCACACCACTTCTACACACAAACCCTACACACACAACCTCTACAGAAAATCTCCTCACGCAGTACCTTCCCCATTAGTTCTTGCAGCTAAACACCCTCATCGATCGAGTCGACCTCAGAATTAGGCTCTACGAACAATAAGCTACTACCATTTCTATAACACATAACTCAACTCGCGTCTTCACGGTTTATGGCGCATCGGACATCCAGCCACTTATCGTCTAGCGACGGTGAATTATTAGAGTAGAATCCTACTACTCTAGCTCTAGCATCATTCAGCATCGCGGAAGATGATGTTATTAACCCCAGTCTTATCTCGGTCTTCCACAACTATAACGAGCCCAAGAAGCAAAATCATGATAAGGAGCTCTTAGATGATAAAGTCGGCTATAGAGGTTACGCCCGCAGCGTGCACGTGCCTCCACCTTGCACGAACTTTCAAAAATTCACTACCAACTTCAATAATTAATTACTCAACAACCACCTAATGAATATGGCTAAAAATTTTATACTAAATGCTCTAATATGCATTTAATCACTCTATGAAAGGTTATCATCTTTAAGGTACTGTGGTAGGTTAATAGTACGCTTCGGCCGCGGCGTCCAGATCCTCTTAGATACTCTCTCCTCATACTCTATGTCTGATTCTACCACCATAACCACCTTTTGCTTCGGCTTTGAAGCTAAAGACTTTGCTTTTGGCTTTAGTGTTGCTAATTGTAAGGCTTTTTTTAATTATATATTGGCTAGTTTTATTTCCTTAGCCTCCTGAAGTTCCTATTTCTTTTTCTTTGCTGTAACCTCTCGGTCTGACTTCTTTTAAGCTATTAATATAGCCTAATCCTCTTTCTAGCGTTATTTATCCTTCTTTTCCTGTACCTTCTAAAATACCTTAGTCTCTTTAGACTCCTCCGCAGCCTTATTTGCATTAATTCGAGCTGTCACTCGGCCAGGTGTATAGAATTGTGCCTTACCTTTAATATCCTTGATCTCATTCACCTTCCATACTGCTTTACCCCTTTTTCTTCTATCCTATTCAATCTAAAGTGCCTCCTCTACGCCCTCTGCACGCGCTCTCAAAATACTATTATCACTGGCTAGTCGCATTGCAAAATCTGCGAGTGCTTTTTGATCACGTGTTAGGTGCGATCCTTATGCTCGTTTCAGCAGTTGGCGCACTTTAGGCATGTTAGATACACTATAAACAGTGCTAACCGAGCTCCTTGAGTCACGAGTTGTTGGCCGTTCGTCTTCTAGTTCAAATTTTGTAAATACCACTTGTGGGTCAAATAGGTATAGGCCGGCCTGTACCCAGGCACTATTTATATTCGAAATAGTAAAGGCTTGTTGCAAGGCGTCTTTGAAAAGGCCGTAAAACTCTCGTTTAGTAAATCGTACAATGCCGCCGGTCCTTTGTATCCATAAATCAAGGTTTTTAAAGTAATAATAGGCCAAAGGTCGGAACATCACGAGATCGAGAGGTTGCAATAAGTGAGATGAATAAGGAGGATAGACCGCAACTAGGATCTTATTATTCATGCAGAAGGTGAGGAAACGCATGTTTATATAGCTCCTATACCCATTAACAAATAGGAGCCGCCACTGCTTCCCATTTTTAGCTTTTTCCTTGGTATGACGGTCAAAAACCTTCACTAGCCATGAATAGCCTAATTCATCGTTCGTCCAACCACTCTAAGAGCTTCCAAAATATACCAGGCCATTATCAGGATCGAAATCACTAAGCCAGGTATCTTAGAGGTTACCTGAAAGAGCCTAGTAGATTAATACTAGCGGTAAGTATATTCTATCTTAAGAAATCGTCGCTAGGCACGTGATCCACTCTCGACTTCCATCCTGACTAACTCCCTTCAGTTTTCCGCTTTGTTTTGACTTTTTATTGAAGACTCTTTTCGCTTTTTGTAATAGGCCAATTAAGAAGCCTTTCTCGTCCATATTATAGACATTTTCAGGTAGTATGCGGTATTTACGGGTCACGTTTTCAACCTTAGGCTTAATTAGAACATAATTAATTAACCACAACATAATAAAGTACTAAATACCTTGTTAAAGTATAGTTTATATTCATTATAATCGTCTACACGGCACCGATTTCTATCAATTACGCTGAGAAAGCTAGAATCTAGTATATCACTCCAACGCTTTAAAAACCGCGGGAACCAGTTTTTTCCTGGCTGTTTTTGACACATTTCCTCGGCCATATTGCGAACGATCTCAACGGTAGGAGGTATACTATATTGGGTACATTGATTGATATGCTTCACTAACGTCTTTTGTTGTATAGTAGATAAGAGGTACTTGCTTTTCAATGTATTGGTCCCGAGGTAGGTATATACCACGTTTACGACGAACAATAGTGGTACGGTGCACGGTTTCACTAATCATCTTCGCAGATGAAAGAGCAAAGTTTGGCGGTTCAAATGATTCAAAAATAAAGTAATTTCATCAAGTGGTTGTTGAGTTATTCAATTTTTAAAGTTGAGACGAATGTGCGTTTTTCGCGTGCAAGGTGGAGGCACGTGCACGCTGCGGGCGTAACCTCTAGTAATCGGACGCGAATAATAGCAAGTAGCCGACTTTTGTCGTTCCACTTCTATATAAGCCCGCGGAAAGCATATTAAATTGGATAGACGATGAAGACGATAACGAGCTTTATCGTCCTCTAAGCATAATAGTTATCCTAATGATAATATACCCGGACCTGGTTGAACACGATCAATCAGCGCCTACCGTTATTCGCCTTAACTAGACCGCTTAAGGTGTGTCCAGCGGGACGGATAATAAGGAATTCACAGATAGATATGTCCCTTCGCTTATAGCTCGGTCTTATGGCGGCTCTTCCGAAGCCTCAAATCTTAAGGATGATAGTGGTGAGCAATACGGAGACCTCGGCGCGTCGGATGATGACAGCGTGAGCACTCCTCCTGATATTGTGGTACGCTACACTCGAGTTTTACCCCGACGTCGCCCACTTCCGGGTGCCACAGTGGGCAGTGTCGATTACGGCGTCCCCCATCAATTCGAGGATCATGAGGTTCTCCACGGTAGCTCACTTGCAATGACAAGCGTGGCGATTGAAGTTGGCGAATCGGGGGAAGACGGTCTTCGGACTGCGCCCACGACTGAAGCTCCGGCCCTCTCACGATTCTCTACTGGAACTGTTCGTCAACAACTTTCCGGGACACTCGTGGCCTACAGTCTCGGTGACTTCCATTCATCAATTCGAATTTCCTCTACAGTTTCGGCACGGGTCGAAGGAGATCAACTAGGACTAAAAGAGCACATGAAGTATAATGAGCACCTATTTTTCAAAGCGCACCCTCCACCAGCTCAAGACTCCCCAAAAGACGAGCATGATTCAGAGGCGCACAATATGAGCTCTTACTCATCGGGACCCGGTGGCCTTTCGAACCCTACTGACTCTGAGGCCCCAAAAGAAGACCGGGATGGATTCTCACCAGACGTGTCGGAGATCATGGAATGGGCCGATAATGCTGGGATTCCAACCATCGATCGAACGATCGGCGACGGCGATCGAGAGAATATATCTGTGAACTTAATTGCAGTGACAAAACCGATTCCATATCATGTCGTGACCGTTGAACCAACAACAGAAGCAGAGGAACAGGGGGACAATTCTGTTGTGTTGGTAATAGCTCCTACCGAAGTACCAGCGATCCAGCCCGAAGTGGGCGGTATACAGCCACCCCAGAACCATGGGCCAACCAATTCAACCTTCGATCGCCAGGCCGCCAATCGATTACTTACTCATCTTCGTACTTACCCAATCTCTAACGATGAGCAGCCTGAAGTGGAAGGTCCAATACAAGCAGCTCGAACGTCAATGAAGAGGAAGTTTCGTGCACTTGCCACCAAGCTGGCCAACCCAATCAAGAATAAGCTTAGGAAAGGCGGCAGAGGCTAAACCGAGAAGATAGGTCCCCAGATTCCGAGCGGCTATCATGGAGTAAGCTGCACATGCTGGTTCTGCCAGAGCATAGCGTTAGGCGTGGGGCAAAATATCTCTGGTTAGATGTTTGCTGGTGTAATTTCCCCAAAGCAGTAGGTGGGACGTAAATGGGTTTTTTGATACTAGGTCGCGCGTTCATGGATTGATACCTTGTTTTATGTTGCGATGGGCGTTGGGTATAGGTCTGATGTATGGTAGTGAATGGAATGGAATAGATAGACGGCTTGGCTCTTTTTGAGTGATATTTGCTGTGCCGACTTAAAGGTTAGCTCCGTATGTAAACTCATGCTTCTAGACTATGATATATGTGAGCAAAATTAATCAAGTTCCAGGTTCCATCCTTTAAAATTCCTATATGTGCGCGGCAACAACTCCCGCACCAGCCCCCTTCGATTTTTCCTGAGTCCTCCTGCTCTCCAGCTCTGCGACAGGCGTCAGCCGCAGCTTTTTCAGCGTTCCCTCAATGCCTAACCCCCTTCCAAAAGCCCTTTCCATAACCTCTTTCCCGAACCTAATTTCACCACCCCTCAGCCCCATAGCCTGCTCACCAATAGCCAATGACATGGTCGGCTGGAAAGGAGGACAAATCTCGAGTTCGGGATTAGAGTTGCCATCCTCGGCTGCGCGGAGGAGCGTTACAATGTTTGCGGCACAGATGCGTCCCATATTTTGAGCTCCACCAGAGCGTTTGACACCGGACCAGGATACGGCGTCGCCGGCTGCGAAGTGGAAGTCTGCATTTGGAGCGAGAGCTGGAAATTGAAGTCTGTAGACGTCAGATTTGGAAGAGGCATGGTGCAATGCATGCACACTCACGTATCGCGCACTTGAATACAACCAATTTCATCGCGCCCACCCTGAGCGAGAAACTCAGTATTGGCTCCTTTTTGTACAGCTGAATAAATCACTTTGTCACAAATGATTGTCTCTCCACCTGATAAGGTAACTTGAATCCGAGCGCCATCTACGGTCTGAATCTGCTCCTCTTTCAGCACGCGCTGCGAAAGCTTTACATGAGTCCCAGTGATGAGCAGCAATTCTAGCGCTTTAGCTTTGTACTCTTGAGGTAATGGTTCAGCGTTGATTAATGTTTCTCGTGAGTGTACCAGGATCACTTCATTGTTGGGATATTCCATCTTCACTTTGGCGGCTAGTTCGATGCCAACAGCGCCTGATGACTATGCTTAGCTTCTTACAATAGACACACTGTTCTGGATAGCTCACCTCCACCTACGATAACGACCTTTCTCGTCCTTGTCAGTTCTGCACTCATCTTATCTACTGTGGATAGAAATGATTGCTTATCAAACTCCAGAGGCACAATCGGCGCACCCCTCCGCATGCCTGTGGCAACGACCATGTAGTCATACGAAATATGTCCAACCGTCGAGTCCGCAGTCTTATACTCTATAATTTTCTTCTCAAGGTCTAGACTTGACGCACTCCCATGCACAAACTTTACATCCTCATTGGCATAAGTATCCGCAACAATATCATCATAACTCAACCAAAATTCTTTGGCATAAGACGGCGTAATCTGGCCTAGAGGAGCTCCAACAGTATGATAGAACCCATCTCTCTCGTCTAAGAGTGTATAGCGAGGTTTGTTTCTCAGACCACGTGCTGATACAAATGGTTCCGGTGGTGGTGGTGGCGATACTCGCGCAGCACCTGGTGGTCCTCGTCCTGTACCTGGACCGGTAGGGAGTGCTGCACCTGAGCTAAGAGTTATAAGAGAGTTGAGTGTCGAAAGACCGGCGTATGCGCCTCCAACAATGAGAATATGTGGTTGATTTTGTGCCATTCTGCAAGACGTGGAAAAAGGATGGCAAGGAATGACGGAAGTATATCTGAATACAAAAGACAGGAATTAAGGCTTCAGGGAAGAAAAAAAGAAGCGTGAAGCCGTAGTACTTGGAATTTCAACGTGAACGCAGAGTAATAATATAGCACCCCCAAAGTCCCACCACCCGGCTATATCGCGGAACACTTTCCGCCCACAACTTTTGCTCCGGGAGATCGCTCGGTAGCAGCAATCTTGAATATATGACTTGACCAATTGAGATGTGAGTAACCGCTCTGTCTAGAGCAGCTCATTGAAAGCTTACATGGAACCTGTGTTTTTCGACAGTGATTACCGCATCCGCGAGGACCAACACCCAAACATCGGTCTTTAGATTGCTGAATGAGGCATACTGGAACATCAGGGATATCTAATCAGATGATCGCAACGGGGCGGTATCGGGATCCAAATGAATTGTAGAGTGTAAAACCTCAAATGAAATCTCTTCCATCTGGCATTTATTCGGTAGCAGTCCTTCTGTGCTGACGCGCAGTGACGGAGGATATCGTTGCCAATTTTCCCCCAGACACTTTCCTTCGTCGCAATATTATTCCATCCCGTTTCGGAGTGGACTGCTCAGTTCATTCTGAAATGGTTTGAAGTTTCAGCCTTCCGATGCATTTCGTGGTTGTCGCGTTGGGTATCACAAATGACTCTAGGCAACGTTTGTCTTGACCGGAGTATCGAAATGTCTCGCCGCGCTGAGATTTCATATATTCTCTACTCGGGGGCCAATTCGAATCTCACACCGGATTGATCAATTGGACCGACCCTACCTTCGTCGCTGAAAGACAACATGGCAATTTGCCTGGAACGGTGACCATGAAGCACGATCATGTCGATCGTGAGTTTTCTTCTCAACTTCACAGAGTTGCTAATGCAGAAAAGTCAGACGAGAAGGGCCGTGCTGTAAGATACAGCATGAAGGTGTCTGCCATGACCAAATATACCCAACCCGCACATCTTATCAGGTCACCGATTCGCCCCTCGCGATTACGCCGCAGAAAGAGAAAAGATCTCACAATCGGCAGTAATCTGAAATCGATCGTAGCAGAAAAAAGGAATTTGGTGGAGTTTGCAGATTTACGTATCAGGATGCGGAATGGGATGCCATGCCACTAGGCAGAATGAGCTCATGTATAGACTCTATCACGCCATAATCGACCCCAACACGCAATATTCGACCTTTTAAAGAGTAGAATAAGAACCACCAAGACCTCACTAGGAGATCCAGCGGTACCGATTCAGCAGAAAGCCAAGTAACTTGTATGATCTTTTGCGCACGCCCAGGAGACTGAACTAAAGACAAGCGAAAACATCATTCTAGGCTCTAGAGGTGAACTCCGTAGCTCACTCATATGCCGCTGCGCTTCTACTCAACACTCATTATGGTCGAGTTCCCACCGTTCTCCACCGTTCCACTCACACATGTGGTATCGTCCAAGACTTTTTCTTTCCCTCGCCCAGAGTCTTGTTACTACTTTGCGCGTCTGCGCCCAGGAAAGAGGCTGCCTTTGACTATGGCATCAGATCATCTAGACGGGTCGGGGAGAGATCCGGCTGGCTCAACAATGACAGCTGGAAGGAATACATAAGGGTCGCGTTTCCCTGTCTTCCAAAAGAGATTATACCATTGATCTTTTTGGGAAACCCTTTTTGATTAGATCGGGACTTCAGATTATCGACACTGCCGCAATCATGTCGGGTCTGGATATGAAGCGTGCCAATCCGGACGAGTTTTCTCCTCCCAACTATGATGAAGAGCCACTCACCACAAGCGTCGACTGGACGAAAGAAGAAGAAGGACGAGCGAAGCGGAAGTAAGTGCACATTTTTCGAGTTTTGTGAGTTTGAGAACCGTAACTGACGTAACGAAGGTTGGATTTGCTCTTAATGCCGCTCCTCGTTCTCGGTTTCTTTTGCTTGCGTAAGTTGATCTTGGCCTCGATCTGTTTCATGAACAATCCCACTAACAGCTCGTAGAACTTGATAGAGGCAATATCGCCAATGCGATCACGGATAATTTCATGAAAGATGTGGGCATCAACCAAAATCAATTCAACGTCGGCCAACAGATGCTCTCGCTGGGTATTGTTCTATTCGAAATTCCATCGAACATGATCCTGTACCGTGTCGGACCAGGGAAGTGGCTCACGCTTCAACTCTTCCTCTTTGGTACTGTTAGTACCTTTCAGGCTTTTCAAAAGGGCTACGGCGCTTTCATCGCCACTCGGTTCCTCCTAGGAATTACCGAGTCGGGCTTCATTCCAGGTGGATTGTGGACACTCTCCACATGGTATACACGCAAGGAGACGGCAAAACGAGTCATGGTCTTCTACTTCGGAAACCAGTTTGGATCAGCTTCTTCAAAGCTCATCGCGTACGGTATCCTTCATATGCGTGGCGTTGCTGGCCGATCGGGATGGTTCTGGCTGTTTTTCATTATGGGATTATTCACCATTGTCAGTGGCATGGTTCTTGGGTTCCTCCTCCCCGATTCATTCAAGAATCCACACAGTACATTCTTGCCCAAGTATTCATACTTTAACGAGCGGGAACTTCATATCCTTCGGGCCCGCGTTCTGCTCGATGACCCAATGAAGGGCAAGAAGAAGAAGCGTATCGGTCGTGCGGGGTTCAAAAAGGCAGTAAGTGTCCATTGTGCTTATGGTCATCGGTCCACGCTGACATATGCTTACCTTCGCAGTTCTTAAACTGGCGTCTCTGGGTCCACTTTTTGATTTCGCTTGCCAACAACGGACCGCAGCGTGCTTTTGACACCTATTCACCGACCATCATCAATAGCTTTGGCTTCGCTTCCCTCTCAGCCAATGCACTCGCTTCTGTTGGACTCTTCTTGCAAATCCCCACCTCCTATGCATTCAGTTTTGTTTCAGATCACTTGTAGGTCATCACAAATTTCTTACCATTCCTGGAGTCATACTTATGCTCATGGTTTTCTAGCAACAAGCGTGGACCTACAGTCATGGCCGGCTTCAGCTGCCATCTTTTGGGGTATATCTTCAATCGTATCTTCACGGAATTGAAAGGGCGACGTGGAGTAAAGTACTTTGGAGTAATAATTACACAAACCTTTGGCACCTTCTCGCATCCTCTCAACATAGCATGGATGTCTCTTGCATGCGAAGACTCTGAAGAACGAGCCCTTGCCATGACGATGTAAGTTATTCCCCCCCCTTACCCCTTCAACGAACCGTCGTTAAACTAACTCGTTACAAAGGGCGATTATGGGAGGCAACATAGCTGGCATTTACGGTGCGCAAATCTTCAGACAAGACGACAAACCAAAGTATCGCCGCGCTTTCAGCATTAATATCGCCATTCTCGTGGTCGGTCTGTGTTTGGCTTGTAGTCGATACATTGACGATTTGTTCCGGCGTAGACGTGCTTCCAAGCAGGTGCGGAGTGGATCTGCGAGCGATTCCCAGTACGAAGAGAAAACTGATGCGGCTTTGCCGAGCGATGTTCAGCCTGCGCCTGTTGTGCTTGCTGGCGGGGCCACGCCTTTGGTTTCTAAAACTGTGCCATAAAGTCGTTATGTAGGTATACTTGGGTTGGGTGTTTACGGGTGTGCTGATTTGCAATGCCGAGGTGGAATGGGATGTGTGGCAAGTACTTGGACGAGTGTCATGTCGGAATACTTAAGTAGGAAATGTTCAGTATTAAAGTACGATCATGTCCACTATATGGATTGATCTCCAAGAGATGCTTGTGTACACATTGCCTTGAAAGCCTAGACCAGACGAGACTAAATGATGTTTCACTCCGACAGATGTCTTCGCCGGGCCAAACCCTTTCGAAAGAGAATCACTGCGAGAACATGTAAGATGTGGTGCGAAACGCCCCAGATATCACATTGTCCGGACGTCCTTCTTTCCGGGCATTTGAGAGTTTTGAAGTAATTAGTATAGGTAAGAGCTGAATCCAGAACACTTTTACCGCTTATTACAAACAGAACTGCACCAAGACCATAACATATCATTTCCTGTAACATCAGATTCCACCCCACCATATGTTTACCTTTATCAAACCCCATTCTTTTGCCATATGCGCCATTGAAAGAACTCAGTGGCCATGGAAAGGAAAGCGCGTACATTGCGCCAACCTGGTCCTGTGATGGTATGAAACTTTGAGCGCAAAAGAATAATTTCATCAATATCCTATTACCAGGCGTGCATCGAGCAAGAAGGTATTGACAAATCCCGACTTTATGAGCCTTCCACCAGAATGGGTCGTAGTAGAAAGTATAGTAGGTTCCATAGTAGACAGTCCTGGCGATGAATTTGAAGATGCCATAAATGTCAAACAAGAACCAGGTCCCGCACACCTCGCGGAATAGTTTGTGCAGGTGTGAAAGCCGAAGATGGCAAAAGCCCATTATTCCTTGGGTTTCTTGATTGCACAAGTATCGAAGTCATTCATGCCGTCTCTACAATCCAGTAGAGGAATGGAACACCCATGGAGGGACTCAGCTTTGAACAGCCACAGATTGAAGAATTGCACCAGCCGCAGCTGCATTTGGACTCATTAAGTCGTGGAGCGGTGACATGGGCCAAACTCTTTGAGGCCGCTTCAATATGATGTACTCAAGTATAACATTCTTCATACCCAGCTCCATCAAGAGCATGCGGCTGGACTCAATTCAACTGCTCGAAAGAATGGAAAGTCTATTGTGTCTAATTTTAAACTGATACGCAGGTGACCAATAATGCAGCTGGCAATTGCACGGTACAGGCCTCACGAAGCAGCATGCGTATGCAAAGTAACCCAAAAGCGATTGTTCGCTCACCCTCGAAGACTCTGAGGAGGCTTAGTGAGCAATGATATGAAAAAGCTCAACTGCCACTCAAATATGCGCTGAAGACAAAGCGCATATTGAAGTACGCGTCTTAGTGAGCGAATCGGAAATCCAATCGACCACTGGCCGTATCCGTCGTATTCCGCGTATAGTTTATCCGTTCCTGAAGTTATAGTTAGTATGCCGCAAAGCCATGTATCAAGAATTGCAGAAAACGCACCTCTTTGGACATTGCATTCCATTTCTTGTCCCGGCTTTTATTCTTCGTAACGTAGTAGGCCTTGTTGAAAAGGAAGAGGAAAATTACCATGACATTGATTCCTACCAAGACTCGATTGCCACGCTTGTACAGTGGTTTGTCATCATCGCGGTAGATGTTCGCCGAAATAATGCTGCCAACTTGAACACACACTGGAGAGTCGTTATTAGCTTGGACATATAAATGGAGGGAATGCGTGCAGCTTACTGTTGTACAAAGCTGTAGATATACTGCGAGAGCCTACGTTGTTGGAGTTCTTGGATGCCCATCCACTAATACATAGAGTCAGTGTTCGGTCATTCTTCCGAGAAGAAGCTTCTCATGATGAATAAGGGTTGAGGGACAGTTTGAGCTTACACATTTATAGCATGGCAATATGGATAACTTAGCAACACCACAATAAGAGCGTAGGTCCGCCATTGTTCTTTGAAAAAGCCGACCCATGTAATCATGGCAATGATGCAAGGAAGGGTCCAGAGCGGCTGTGCAAGGCCTACTAAAGCACGCTGGTTTATTTTTTCACTCACCCGCGTAAGTCCAAGCAGCGTGATAATATGGAATACAGAGCTAGGAATGGTGAGAAGATTGGTGTTGAGCTAGAAAGATTTAGCTATGCACAACTGTGATTAATTGGGAGATATGTCTACCGTGCTGAATCCAAGCCTTCTGAGGGTTTGCGTTAGGTATGTGTGAGGGGGCGTATGTGGAATGAAACAGAGAAGTCCGAGTGCGTAGATCTGAACCGGAATTAGCTTGAGGTAAAGTAATCACTTTTGAAAGTGTGGAAGTCTTACTGGCCACAGGTCGTAGTCTTGGCCGCCGCAGCGTTAGCATTAGCCGAAGTCGACATGAAGAAAGATCTCACCTTTGATTGCTGCCCAAAGCCGTCGCGGGGTTATTGCTTGCCGATTGTGCATGTCTCCTGTAGTATCAATGTGTTAAATTAGGTTGTAAATCTAGTCTGAGTACCGTACCTTTACTGGGATCATCACGTAAAATTCGATTGACCACTATACCCAACTCGCGATCGGTGAACCATCCCTTGGGACGGAACCACGTCTTCGTTTGTACTGCAGAAGCTGGCATAAGGAAGAATGACGCAAACCCAATGAGAAGTGTGAGTAGACCCTCCAGAAGGAAGAGCCATCTGTCGTATTTAGTTAGGTGAGATTGGAGATTGTAGACTGATTGAGCTTACCTCCATCCTGCAATGCCAAGATGTCCTTCAAGGTGGAAAATACCAAATGCAAAGAAGGCGGCGAGGATGCTGGTAACGCTCAATGCAGTCCAAAAGAAGCTGAGCCTAGTAGGCAGTTCTCGGCTCGTATAGAAGTAAGATAGCCATAGAACGAGATCAGGAATGAACCCTCCCTGTAATACATCAACAACGAGCAGATTAATTTGATTTGCAGTATTTACCTCTAGTACTCCAAGTAGGACACGGCACAATATATAATTGCCTTTTGTCTTCATGGCAGCTTGAGACATGGCGACGATTGACCACTACGAGATTATGGATTAGTAACATCTTTGAGAATATTATTCTATACTGACTAGAACCATCTGCGTCGGGATCCAGCGGTCGGGGCCGATTTTCTTAGATATCAACTGTGACGGCAATTCTGATAGGAGAAACGCGACACGGAAGATCGATTCGCCTTGATTGAAATCTGGTCAAAAGTCAACACTTGTGCTTCAAATGAGAAGACCCTTGGTATCCATACCGTTTGTATTCATTTTTAGATCCTTCAACAATGTACCAGAGACAGCTTGCTGGTTGTTGCCACGATCTATTTGCAGACTGAAGAACATTACACATGCCCAAAGACAGACTGAGACATCAGTCAGTGTGAGGAAAGTCAATGTCGAGCAAATTGGTAATATACCGCGCCAATCGAGCTTCCTGATAAGCTTCTTTTCCTCTTCTTCAGTCCAGGTAAGTTCGGCATCAAAGACGTGTCTGCACTCATATTGCGCTTTTTCGTACACACCCACGTAGTAGGCTTTGACTTCAGGGTCTGAGAAGGGGTTGGATTTGACGTCGGAGTCATCTTCCCCAACGGATATCAAAGCACCATCTTTGGTGACCACATGGCCATGTTGTGTTACAAGCTCTGCATCTTTGAGAACTGCGGCTGGAATAACGCTGGACGTCTTCTCTGGATCGGAATCGGAATTACTATCGGCCTCGTCGGCGTGGGCGTGTTTATCGTCGGCAGGGACGTGTTGAGATGGCATGCTTGATAGAATACAAACAGTGAAGTGCTCAGGATTCTTTCTGGGGTAAAATCGGTTGCTAGGGTGAGACTGCTGCTCACTTATATCCCAACTGAAGCTCTCGAGATCAACCTTGACGGAGAGAATACCTCACACATTGTGTCATAGATGCCGGTATGGGGTCATCACACGAATACTTCAGTGAGGTCGACTATCACTGGCTCAAGGTTGTTGGAGATCCTACTCCCATGCGCCACACGTTTTTGCGTCTCCGGGGAGAAGGGCTATTTCTAGGAAGAAAGGCTTTTTCCGCAAAGAATCACAGAACCAAATGCGGCAATGGCAATATTTTAGGACCTGATGAAACGGGAAAAGCAATTTCTAGTAGCGTTCCTGGCTCTGTCGCCTCCGGAGCGGAGTGAATTATCAAGTAAAAATAAGGTCTTTTGTTGGTTGTTTTGCGGATGGTGCAATCTATGCTTGACTATTCGTCAGATCAGCCCGTGATTACATCGAGTATGGCTCTTGGCTGGGCGCTTGGCGTCTTCTCCATCATTATTTGTTGCAAGTCCTCTGTCTTTCGAACCTCGAGGCTGAAATTCTTGAAGTTCATTAGTGCTCGTACCGGTTAAGACGGCAATACAATGAACGTTAATGGCCCATTGGCCAGCCTACATAAATGACCATTTTCAGAGGCTTGCAGCCATAGAACGTATTTTGCAGGACAAACATACACTATGATAGGGTTTTTTTTTGGCGAGTCGAGCTCATGGTGGTTATATTAAACAGAAAAGTCACGAGTGTTATCCCATCTAGGAAGTTGAATTTGGAAGCATCGTAAGCACTCAACGACTCAGTGTCGAAATATAACAATATATAAGCGTTTGCTTTTTGATTTGCTCGTCAAGTGAGCCATCGATGCCCAAGCCGGGTGAGCTCGTGGCTATTCTACGGCTTGGGTACTGCGTAATTTGCTTAACCTTTGATTGACGTTCACAAAAGCCGGGGACTCTCCAGCCAGTGAACACGGCTTGAAAGGGTGCACTCATGATGTTATTCAGCTGTCGGTTTGGACGTGTCTAACGATCTGTATTTGCTCGTTAGCTTGTGTCTTTCTACAAGATAGTCTAAGGCTTTAATGGGTTATAAACCTGCACCAAGCCACCAAGCCACCAACTGCCAAACCCAGATTTGACACAACCAATGCGGGCATAGAGGCCTGGAATAGTATCGATATAGACTTTGAGGGTTGTACATTGCTAGTACTCGCTTTAGTTGAGTAGCGACAATGAGAAATTACTAGTAAGTTAAGAAAGAGGCAGAGGAAAGCATATCCAGTTTAGAAACGACAGCGGCATTTTATCATGTCTGTTAGGACATAAGCATGCCGTTTTAATTGTTGGAAGTGCATATTTTACTTCTGCTTAGCTTCTGTCTTTCACAATGGTGGTCTCGTACACTATAATTATAAGTGAGGTAATCATATTGGACAGCTCGCCTGCCAGAATGATAAATCTGCTGATTGATATTCTCGGGACTAGAAGCAATTTGCCCAATAATGTAAAGTCCTGAAGCTGTGTCAGACAGCTGGAGGGTTAGACTTGTGGAGCTTGATATGATCAGCGACTACAGCTAGAAATACTCCTATATCCGTTACTTCCGAGCTGCTGAGTCAACTTCAGTCCAACCTCCGCATACCTTTTGTGTTGCACTAATAAAAAGGTCTCCGCTGTATTTACCACTTGTGGACTTATAGAATCAAGCTGCCGCTAATAGAGATAGCATAAGCGTTACATCTTACCGCTAGCGTGGATGATTTCCAACCGTGATTGCTAACAATGAGTCATTATATAGAGTCGTTCAATGGCTTGAACATTTCGATCAATAAGACAACATTACTTCTCCTTCATCCCATCTCATCAAAACAAACATTGACAAATAGGAAAACTTTTGATATACGGTGCCACTGGCTACACTGGACAGCTTGCTAGCGAACATGCGAAAAGCATCGGCCTCGAATTTATCGTACCTGGCCGAGCGTCTCTGAATCTTCAAAATCTCGCCTCCACGCCCCGCGTTCAATACCGAAATTTCAACGTAACCGATAGTTCTGAAGATATCGATGCCTACTTGAAAGACATCGGTGTTCTACTTAATTGTGCTGGCCCATTCCATCGTACCGCCAAACCACTTATGGAAGCCTGCATCCGCAATGGTGTACACTACCTCGATATTGCAGCCGAAATTAGTAGTTTTGAGCTTGCCGCGGAATTGGATCGGCAAAGAAGCGTAAAGTGATGCTTATGCCCGGTTGCGGTAGCAGTGTCACAATGCTTGGTTGCTTGGCGATGTATCTTATAGAGCGATCGATTTCACCTGTCAGTATTGATATTGCACTGCACGTTGCCGGACCCATATCTTGGGGATCAGCTATTAGTGCACAGAAAGGTGCCTTGATAACTAAAGATGGTGAAAAACGTAAGGGAAAGCCTTTGCAAAGTGCTGAAAGCGCAACAGGATTTGATTTTGGCGATGGAAGAGGCCTGGTGGAATGCAGTCCAATAATTCTGCCTGACCTGATAGCCATTCCCAGGGCGACTAGAGTTTCCAGTGTCCGTACTTATGTCTATATATATGAGGTCGTCTTCCCGCGCGGAGATCTTGCCGATATGCCAAATGGTCCGACGGCGGTGGAGAGAGATGCAAATCCATACCATGCTGCCGTTGAAGTTGGGCTTGAGGATGGGTTAGTTCGGCGTGCAGTACTTCACACAGTGAATAGATACTCTTTTACTGCGATTACTTTAATTAAGGCTGCGAAGCAAGTACTGGTTAGTACATTCATTCTAGGGTTTCAGGCTCTAGTGGAGGTATTTGGCAGTGGCTTCGTCGAAAGCATTGAAGGGTCTATTATTCAGATTACGTAGGAAGAGCATCAGCAGAAATTGATATTGATCATCAAGTAATCATATACAAAAGCTTATGTGTAGGCCGAGATCTAGCGCTAGTGACGGTAATTGATCTATGTTTGTCAGAGTTCTCCCATTTCATGATTTACGTGGCTTTCAACAATCTTCAAAGGCGTTTCGGCACCACTACTGCCTTCCTCTGGGAATTCTGCACACCAGCCATTTGGGATACATCCGTTGAATCCATCAACCATTCCCAGCCTCGCCTGAGCTGCAGCACCCCTTGCTGCCGCAAAGACATGATCGCTCTTCGAGGTTGAGTGAACGCGTGGCATAGCACCATGAATATCCTGCAGCGCTCTAAGAAATTCTGGTTCAGGAGCACGTTCGCCAATCACAACTACCTGGTCAACGTGAGCCGGATTTGAAGGTTCTCTGCCCTCGCCATCACAAACGGGTGCGAGTGCATCACGAATAGCTTGTTTGACCTTCATCCAATATTTATTTGGATCGTTCATTCGAAGTGCACCGCTGGCACCCAGATCAATATGATTCCATGCACGACATGGATAGTGCTCATTTCCGCTGTTCATTGAAGTCGTGGCAAGGGTTGAGTTTGAGTAGTGTAAAACAAGGATCCGTGGTTCTCCTTCGCAAAGTTCATCTTCGCAATCGAGAAGACCGAATGACCAGAGAGCGGCGATAGAGGACAAGAGGTCGTGGTAGGAGGCGAAATTCCTGAACCCGGCGTTATGGGTGGCCAGCGTGAACCGCCCATGGTGCATCTCCGGATACCAGTCGAAGTCGGGGCGACTCACTGATACGAATTCCGTGGCGGCAAGGTGGTCCGCGCGCACTGTTCGCATTAGTGAGGAAATCATGTCGGATAAGGCGCCCACGATTGGGTCAGCTGTCGTCGATGATTCGCATTTTGGACATTGCGTCCAGGACTCGATCCACTCCAGTGCGAGTCTGTAACGTGTCTTAATCTTAAAAAAGATGTTTTGATTATCCCACTTGTTTTGAAAGTCGGGGTCGTAAGGTGGCAGATCTGTCCAGTAGTGAATCGGCGGCCTTGTAACAATCAGCTTGGTTTGACGACTTCCGCTCGATTGAAGAGGGAAGACTGGAGTTATGTTGATATTATTTACAGCATTGAGGGAAGTCCGTCTTTGACTGAGGCAGTATCCTGTGCCATCACCATCATCGCTCTTTTGTAGGCTACGGACCCAGCAATCTTAGCCACATCATAGGTGGTGCTGTTTGGGTAGCGAATTGCCGCAGTACTAGCAATATTAGGATACTTCCTTTCATAGATATAGAAGACTGAGGTACCCATAGTCCATAGAAAGATCTATACCGACACCTAAAAGCTCATTGGCATTGGGTTCACCAATAATCATGTCAAATCGATAACATACCTGGTGCATTCAAGAGGTGCAATGGTCGACAGCCTTCGCAAAGCACTGAGCAGGTCGCAAGGGATGCAAAAGTGGCAAGAATGACAGCTATTAATTGTTGCATCGTTGGACTGAAGTTTGACATAATTTATTCAAGCGGTCGAAGATTGAGTGGACAAGAGGAGTACAGAGTGTAGTTCTAGTTCTACCTGCTTTTTCGCCTTTTAGATATGTGTTGTCTGCAAGATATTTTTTGCACAGCCGTAAATACGTTTCATCGTAAGCGCGCCGAATTATGCGTCCTCAAATAAGTGGCCTGCAGTCGTGAAGCCACTTTGCGTGTGGAAATCTAGACACGAAGTTGTGGCGTAGGCCTTGGCGAGCGCTTCCAAAAGTCTGCCTTTCTGCCTGGATTCTTGAACCGAAACCAACCATCTGGTCAAGTTCCACTTTGTCATTCTCCATTGATTTTTTATTATGGTCCATATATGCAGCCTTATGGACCCGCTGAGGAGTGCAACGCAGAGCGTCTGCGCCCCGACTTGATCAACCATGTCCCATAACGATAGTATCAAAACTTCTTGCCCATTTTACCAGAAATCTCAGTTTCTCCTCAATCTTTCACTGTACTCTGTGATTTCCATTTCTTGAAAACCCATTTTTCTGATGCCAATCGTTTTCATTTCACACCCTTGTTATCTTGTCATCAATTTTTCTCTCAACTTTCTGCTTAAGTTTTGAGAGATGCATATTTCCAGCTCATACTGCGCAGCCGTATTTCACAGCCCCAGTCATGTTAACAGACCTGCAGGTCAGCTTTGACTTCGTGAAATCCAATAGGTACAGAATCAACGCCTTCGACAGACTTTCGTGTAAATTAAGTGGTGACTGGGCCACCTCAGAAGGACTGCTGGTCCGCATCAGCAATGGCCTGGCGTATGCTCTACATGATGTCCCTGCTTCTGTAACTGTGCCTGCGTTACCTTCTACTGATATGCGCATTGAGACCAGATTGTCAAATGTCACAGCCCACAAGAAATGGGGAGAGCAAACAAGATATAAGTCGAGCAGAAAGCAGGCTCCAGAGTTGTCACCACCAGCTGTTTCGTACCTAGTTACTATATGCTTACGTCTGTTTCTTTGTCATGTTTTATCACAGTTTCATGCTCGCTTTTATCATCGCTGTTCGAGCTCAATCCCGTCCAGATCCAATCTTTACTGTAGCATCTCTACCTGGCGGGCCAGGTGACTATCCTAAAGAGCCTCCTGAGCTAGTCACTTACGAGCCCATACTTCATACAAACTCTTACTTCTATATGGAGCCGTCATGCTCCTCCGACACTTCCTCAATCGACCGTGACCGATACAAGAACAAGAAGCAATATTACGAGACTGCTTATAAAGACGCAGTAGATATCGCCGACCAGGCAGGGCAGTGGCCGATGTATCATACCGAAGCCTCTGATCTCTACTTCAAAAAAAATCTTCCTAACCTAAGGGATGGTCAGTTCAAGGACGAGATTGCTAGTGAGTAGCACACCTGAGATAAAATCATAGCAAGATCTGACTAAACGGCACAGCCAACCTGAAACGAGCAGCAAATTGGGACCACCCTAGATGGGGTTTGATGACTACATTATCATTATGTGTGAGTCTCCATTACGATCTCAAACATATTTTTCTTGCTTACCGGAGGACAAGGCACCGACTGGGACAACAAATGCGGCAAACCAAACGCCGATGACCCTAGAGGAAGGTGAGCAGTCCATTGATCACGAGAGGCCGCAGTCATGAATTCTGTTGCTGGAATTGTTCCCCTCTATCCTCCAAAGCTTCTATACCTGCACTTTCCAAACCTGAACGTATTCCATGCGCCTGAGACTGCATCTGACCTGATTTGGCACGGTGGTTGGAACAGTATACTGCTATCTTCAAACTCATGCTTACTTGATCATAGACCCATCGCCTGCTACACGAATCACACCACAAGTTGGTGGTGGACCCAGTCCAAAATCACTTGCTGTCCCCCATTCTTCGGCTTGCGCGATGTCCAAGAAATTCACGACTTTTACAAAGCCAAACCGAAGAAAGAGATACAGAATGAGAAAATGGAGTTCTTCATGTCAAGTGGTTCTGCATTTCTGCACGAGATGATGCATATAGACGCTATCACTCAGTTCATGCAAAAGAACGGGAGACGAAAGAGTGAGTAATGTCGGCAGCGAAAATCAGTCGTCCAGATAATGCTAACACAGAAATCACTCAGTCATTGATCGCAAAATGAAGACTGGGCGCGCAAGAATTTATGGTCCGCGAAATGTGGCCAGATCTGCAGGTGACGATGAAAATCATGGATTGCCACCAGAAACAACTACAACAAATGCCGATTCATACGCGGTCTTTGCGTCTTGTAAGCTTTCGCTGCTGGTCCCAAGATAACATGCTAACCATGGCAGCGATTCACGCCGAAAACACTTTCGCTCTCGACCATATTCTGGGGCCATTTGGCGATGTCGCCACTGACGACCAATCCGAGGATAGCATGTCTCTTTATGGAAATCTCACTTTCGACACTTCGTCGAACTACCTTGTGGAGACTCTCCCACCACTCCAACAGCAAATGTCAAAGAGTTACATTCCGAGCTGCGACGGCACGCCCTCATACAGGCCTCCGGTAACACAAAGCTTTGGACAAGAGAAAATACAACAATTTTGCAGAAAGGTTGACAAATTCGTCGTGACCAGCACCAAGGATAACTATGGCCCCCAAGCATACGGCATCGATGGCAAGAAAGACATCGGATTGCTGTGGCTTTCTTATAGTTGGGACAACACTTGCCATCCAACAGCACCTGGAAAAGCCACCATCTCCCAGGACGAGTGTTCACGGGCTCTAAGCACGGCTTTGAATGGTTGCAATACTGATAGCGTGGACAAAAAATGGGGTGGGCAGGTGCAGGGTAATTGCATAGCGTGGAATATAACCACAACGGCGGACAATAATAGTACACCGCCAAAGAATAGGGTTGGAACACAGCCGTCCAAACGCTCGTGGTTCTCCACGTTCCTCTGATCTTAACGATTATACCTACCAACTTCCCCACGCGGCTTAGAAGCAAGGTCAGTGGCTGGCGAGATTCGGGTATATTATTAGCGTTACGAAAGGGTGGCAAGGCCTTGACCCCCCAGCATGTTACGACAATTGCGCGTTTGATTGTCACGAAGCCGGACTAGCCCCTCTCTTGGGTCGGTGAATTCTACTTCATTCATTCGACGATGAACGGCCAGAAGATACGTCGCTCACAGGGCATGAAAGCCTGGTAAGTCAAGAAATATATAGGTGAGCATTTGGGGATGCTATATAGACTTCACTTGTAGGGACGGGCGCACATGTTTGATTGACCGCTTGGGCATTTGCTCATGAAGAATGTTTAGAATGCGGTGCGTTTATTCCTTAACCAGCTTTGAATAGAAAGCTGTGATATGTTCTCCATCTCCGCCGCGTTCGGAATCGTCTTGGGTAATTTCTCCCACCAGAGTGAAGCCTGCCTTTGAGTATGCTCGTCGTCCTGCTTTCGTACTACTGACGAAAATATCGAGGCCTATTTGCTCAGCTGCCCGAACGCCACTCTCAATAAGGAGTGATTCAACGCCTTGCCTTTGATGGTCAGGATGAACGGCGAGATAGCCAAGGGCTTTGAGAATAGAATATGGTTAGCTGATTGCATGATCTAATCCATGACTCCATCGATGACACTGACTTAACCATTCTTTGTCGCCCTTTAATTGCGCCCGTAGCTCTCTTACAGGCTGATCCATTACGTCCATCGCATGGTCAGACTCCCAATCCGCTATATCATACCTCTTCTTCAAAAGCCTTAATGTCTCTTCGTCAACGTCTGCTACTCGCGCCTCCGGCCAAAGTTTACAAACCTCCTCCTCGGGTTCGCTAGCACTACTACTCTTGGGTAGAATCCAAGTAGAAAATCCCATCAGCTTTCCTGTACTAACATCGATTGCCTTCTCCCTCCGAGTATGTATTGTATCCTTGACCAGATTATATGGCCAGCGCTCGACTGCTTGTGATATCACGTACTCGCGGCTCTTGCTCTTTCGACTCCACTTGAGTACCCAGCTTTTATCTTCCCAAAAGGCAGAAAAGAAACGTTGTTATGGGCAATGTCGGCTGCATCTTCAAGTGTGCACACAACAATCTTGAATGGAGACATACCACGATTGAATATTGGTACTCGAAATCGGGTAGGACATAAACATAGGTTTTGTAATCGTGTTCAATGTTTCTCTGATTAGTGTCTTATCTCGCTAAGGATATATAGCACTGTGTCAATGCGTGAATCCTACAGGAATCGTCGTCTGACGATTGCCTATTGCTGCCTAAATTTCTACGATACTAGACTCCGCACCCCCTAGGATAAACATGGCCTGAGTTTGCAAAAAGCTCAGATCCGTATACCCATATTACGTTTATTCCTGTGATACGCCTCGATAATCGTTCCAAATTGCTTCTCGTTGCCCTTTTGGGCCTTTGAATTGAAAATTGGAGTTTTCGTATTGAGGAGTGAAGGGTGAAGCAATGCTACAAATATCGTGGAATAGTATATAGTCCTACTTTCAGTGAATTAAGCCGCCGGTTAAGCGGAATGGACTAGAATCTGGATTCCATCGACACGGGATTACGTAATCTGAAGGGCACTCGGAAGCAGACCTACTACCATATGTTCTGAAATGTTACGCTAATGCTTCTATGAAATATGAGAGCATCTGGGCTCCACAATGATCACTTCACTCGCAGACTGTCAATACCGTTTAACGGAGCATGTTCTTATAATCTAGAGATACGAAATTCTAATCCTCCCAACCCAATTCCAAACTAGTCTAAGTGTTATCAGCAGTATTGTTCAAGCCATGTTTTCAAGTCTTTAATAGTTGGGTACTCCAGGAAGACCGAGCTTTTGACTTCGACACCCAATTTGCTGCGAAACTTCTCTGAGAGAACGAGTGACATCAGTGAATCAATCCCCAACGCATTGAACGATGCTTCGTCGCGCAACTCCTCCCTCAAAATGCCAGTCTCACTGGCAATCAGATCCAATGCATCAGCGGTGATTGAGTTTTCCTCCAAAGGTGATTCGTCCGCAAGGTCTTTTGCGATCACTTCCGGAGCAGGCTTGGCCTTAGAACGCTCAATGGACTCTAACTTTGGTGGGGCAACTGCGACGTTCTCCCTGGACATATGAGTTCCAGTGAGCTTTTCACCGTGAGCGGGTTCGGCCAGAGAAGGTAGCACACGGGAAGTCTTGTTGTTTGCGGCTGTATTGTGCTGCGCAACCCCTTCATGGGGTGAGAAGAACTTGTCCATCAAAATCCTGGGTATCCGTTTGAACTTGATCCGCTCCATAAGGGCCACAATCCTGTCCCCTCTCAAGAGATATACATCACCAGCATACATGTTCTCTTCCTCTTTTGCTGGAGTCATTTTTACATAGCTCTTATAGTCCACCCCAGCCTGAATTGGTTCCACTGAGCGAAAGTTGTCCCATCCAGGAGTGACATAGAAGAAATCGCGGTTATTGAGCACGTCGCTAGCGTTCATGATGAATCCAGCAAGATGGAACGCACCGTCAGCGTAGTGCGGTGGGGTATGCCATGTACCATGGCGCTCGGTAGGTAGCATAACATCAGCAAACGCTTCGAAGCCAGACAACACAACGTTCTGCATACCGCGAAAATGGTCTGCGTAGTCGACCACGTTTTTGAAAAGCGTGTAGCTCATGGCAGATGACAGTCTACTGGCGGAGATAGTCGAGTCTTTTGGATTGTTGACACTTTGAGTCAGGGCATCAATGCGACTAGTGACGAGGTGAGATACACGGGCCCAGTCATCTTGCCAGCGTTCTGGATCTTCGTAAAATACACTGGCAGAAGCAAAAGCTTCCGCCGCACAGCAGCCGTCAGCACCAATGTTGAACCATTTGATTCCGGTACGATTCTCTTCGAGGGAGATATGTGCTTCAATCTGAATCTTTTGAGGGGATGTCGATTTAGCCGAGACTACCTGTGCGTGGAAAACTTGCATGTTGGCAAGGTTCATTGGTACGAAGGTGGTCGTTATGGGAGCGAGACGCTTGTACAAATATTCGGCAACGCTTAACGCCATATCAGCCCAAATGGTCTATAATATGTTAGTATCGAATGGGGAAAGTGTGGAGAGTTACAGAAATTACAGTAGTTGCAACACCGTATCCATTCATCATGTGCCCTTGGAATGCAGAGTAGAGATCTGCACTGTTAATGTCAGACACGGCAACAAAAAGTCCTGCTGCGTCTGAAAACTCCTCCAGAATAACCTGCTGAACGGAGGACGTCTTCTGGAATCGAGATGAAATTTCCACTGGAACACTGGAATTCCTTGGCTTATCATTGGGGAAAGCTTTGTCAAGAGTCCAGGTTCCGACGTAAGGAATCCAATAGTTCTTCTCATTCCAACAATACGCCGGGAGATGTAGCAGAGAGTACGTTTTCTCATAGGGGCGGTAATACTCGTTCCAACATATGGGAATCCCTTCGCAGTGAAGAGAAACCAGGGCATTGTTGATAGTGACAAAATTGTCTACGTTTTTGCGGAATGTGCATATTGTCTTTGAGCCGGGAACGTGAGAGCGAATGAAAGCGCTACAGACAGGGTGGGGACCAATTTCGAGCCAGACCGTTTTGTCGTCTGTGATGCCCAGTTCCCTGGCTGCGTCCAAGGCACCAATAAAGTCGACCTTCTCGCGTGAGGCAGCCCGTAAGTACTCGGCATTGACCGTCTTGCCGTCGAAGATTCCAGTCGAGATAGTTGGTGAAATAATCGGAATGGCTGGAGTTTTGAACGCAACATGCGAAGAAATGGTCTCAAATTCCTCAAGCATTGGGTCTAACTGCGAAGTGTGAAACGCAAATGGAAGTTCAAGCGGCACAGCTTTGATGCCTTTCTCAGATAGAGAGTTACGAATAGAGACAATGGCCTCGTGAGACCCACTGACCACAGTCTCATCCACGCCGTTGATGCAGGAGATTTCATAAGGGTGTCCTCCAGCGAGCTTCTGGATAGTTTCTGAGCTGGCCATGACAGACATCATGATATATGCGCCCCGTTTACAGTGGGTCAAGATGAGCTCTGCGCGCCTGCCAACAAGGTAAATTGCGTCAGTGACTGAGAGAATGGACGCAGCAACGAGGGCGGCATATTCGCCCAGGCTATGACCGATAACGGCGATGGGTCGTACTCCGAGCAGGTCCCAGAACCGAACGAGCGCGATCTGAATCACAAGGATGGTAAGCTGAGTGATGACAGGATCGAAGCTTGTTTCGTCCGCCCCTTCGATACTAGGAATAATCGAAGGGAAGCCAAGCTGGGTGACAACTCGGTCAAGATCAATAACGCAGGATCGGAACGACGGAAAATGGCGGAAGAGTTGAGATCCTATTCCATTATAAAACGCGCCTTGTCCGGTGAAGACGAACACAACCGATGGCTGACTGAGCGGAATAGGTCGAAGTCCACTGACCACATCAGTGGACTCCTGAAAGAATTTGTGGAGCTGAGAAATTGATGAAACAGATGTGGCAATGCGAGTATTGTGGTGCATACGCCGAGCGCAGGTGGTGTAAGACAAGTCTGCAAGGCTCGTCTCTGGATTCTGCTCCAGGTACTCGCGAAGAGCATCGATATTCTTTGTTAGGGACTGTTTGCTTTTGGCAGAGACTGAGATAACATGGGCTTTGCGTGTATCCTCGCCGTTTTTGATCTTCTCGGGGGCATCCTCAAGAAGTAATGTTGTATTTCCACCGTGGGCGCCGAAGCTGTTGACAAGAGCATACCGCTTATTGTCTATAGGTTTGACCCACGGAGTGTTTTCTGTAACGAGAGTAATGTTGCGTTTTTCAATGTTTTTCAAAACGACCGGGTTCATTGTGGTGACTATTCCAACGTGTGGCGGAATCTGACATTTGCGGAAGACTAAAAGAGCCTTTAACAATGACGCTATTCCAGCAGCAGCTTCGCCGTGGCCAATGTTGGACTTCACAGCCCCTAGGTAGAGTGTGTTGCCTGCTGGTCGGACTGGTCTAAGTGGTGCGAATACAGATGCAATAGACTCAGATTCCACGGCATCTCCGACTTGGGTGCCTGTTCCGTGAAGCTCGATATAGGAAACATCGTATGGGTTGATGGCAGCTGCTTGGAGAACTTGGCGATAGTTGTCAATCTGAGCACCAGCGTGTGGCTGGGTGATCGACGCCGACTCTGCTGAGTGGTTCGTGGCTGCGGCAGCAATAACTCCTATAATTTTATCGTTATCACGCTCAGCATCCTCGAGTCTCTTGATAACCACAGACCCAATTCCGTCAGCTCGACAGTACCCATCAGCACTCTCGTCCCAGACTTTGCACTGGCCGGTCTTCGAGAGGAAGTGACCGCGAGACAGCATGCAGTAGTTATCAGGGTTGGTGATGACGCTTAGCCCACCAGCTACAACTGTATCAGCTTCGCCAGCCCAGAGCGCAGAACAAGAAGCTTGGACAGCGGCGAGACCGCTGGAACACGCAGTATCGATGTTGAAACTAGGCCCTCCAAACTTGAAGAAATAATTGATTCGACCATTTGCAAATGCCCGTTCACCCCCAGGAACCCCATAGGTGCCGATATCCTGACCCGCATTGACTTCGCGCCAGTCATCACTGGCTTGGCCGTAATAAGTTCCTACTCGTTTGATGTTTGTAGAAGGAGTCCTGTTCGGTGTATAGCCTGCCATTTCAAGTGCTTCATAGGCAGTGACAAGGGCGAGCCGATGCATTGGATCAGTTTGTTCAGCCTCCTTGGGAGACATATTAAAGAAGCCAGCATCGAATAGACCGGGGCTATTGATAAAGTTGCCGTACGGTGTCTCACTCGTATTTGGGGTCTTTCCGGTGGAGTTCACGTGAGTTGCAATATCGAATCTGTCGACCGGAACTTGTGTGTGAACGTCGTGCTTGTTGACCATTAAGTCCCAGAACAGTTCCATATTGTCAGCACCACCGGGGATCCGGCACGACATGCCAACAATGGCAAGTTTGGATTGACTTGAAGCCCGATGAACTTCGTCTTGAAACTCTTTTCTTGACCATTCCGTGACATCTCGTCGACTGAGAGTCGTGTGTTCGAGTTTACTCTCCATACCCGTCAGGATAGCGCGAGAGATAATAGGTGTATGGAATAGAAGCACGTTGCAAGCTACTTTCTCTGAGGTTGACTGAAGAATTCCATCAATGATGTTGTCAAGATGGATGGTGCCGGTGAGGATTTCAGCGCATATCTCTTGTAGAAGGAGACCAAATCTAGGTGCCGTGAATGTTCTGCCGGTGTCGGACGATAGAAGCGGGAGAATCACTTTGCGAGAATGACAGTAAGCAGATGGAGTGCCGTGTAGGACAAAGTCAATATCTTGGACGTCATAGACATGAGGAGCATGACACAAGCCACCGTAGACAGGCATAGGCGAGAATTTGGCGTATCGCAATACCGGAGACATGCGAAACGCATTCTTGAGCCGACTGGGAGGACCAGATACACTAACAGAGGATTTGTCATTGGCGCTGATGAAAACGTTGGTCACACTGGGATTGGACTAAATGAGGTGTGGTTAGCAAGTATCCTTGGCTTATTACGTGTGCACTCACCGAGCTATTATTATATGTATCAAGCTCCCGCTGAACAGCTTCTGGGCTCACACCAGTCACGACAAAAGCCCAGCTAGCAAGCTCACAGTCGCCATCACGTGCTTCGAGTGTTTGAGAAACCTGGTCCACTCGAATGCCGATACGGAAAGCAATTCTCACGGATTCGATGCCAGCCTTGGACAGCTCATGAAGGGAGCTCGCGACTGACACGGCAGCACCGGCCACAAGACCAATACTTAGACCAAAAAGGAGCGTTTCGCATTTCGCGAGATCGTACTGGATATCAAGTGCTTCATGGTGCCTATCGATAGGCCGTTAGCCATGATCAAGAAGAGACTCTACGCCGTCCGAGACTGACCCAATGAGCATGCCCAACTCCACAATGCACAGTAAAGCACTGTCTAGAGCACCACCAATAGGGCCGTGCTTTAAGTCTTGGAAGCATTCCGATATCGTGAGTACATTGGAAAAATGTGGTAGAAGCTTGCGCAAAGGCTGTGGTAATCGTGCAATCTCCTCCTGCAGTTGTAATGTGCAAGATTCCAAAAAAGAAGCTAGTAAGGGAAAATTTCGAGTCTTACTACGCTTGTATAGTGAGCGGAAGAGCTGGGGGATATTGTCGCCTGGAAACTCGTTGGAAAAGCACACCACTCTACTGGAGACGTCATCCACCATAGAGACGGAATCGGTTGATGAAGGTGTGTTCATGATGAGAAACTAAAACGAATTGTGGAGATCAAGAAAGGAATTATGGTGAAGAAACAGAACGATATAATCGCAATTCAATTGCGTTCGGGTGGTAGGAAGTTGTAAGAAGCATGAGACAAATGTAGGTTTAGGGCTCAACAAAGACAGGTAAATCAGGTTTTAACAGAGACAATCTCTAAATATCTCGGTATGTTGGTCTCCTCTTAACCATTCGTGAATGGTAGCTATATATGTGCGTAGTGGTTGAGTTGACGCACCGAAAGCTTCTCGGAGTCCGATGGTTCTCGTCCTATTCGGGCAACCCATCCTTTACCGGATTGGTCGGGGAACTATGTATTTTCGAGCTACCTAATCACACAAACAGTTCGTCTATCGGGTAGTTCAAATTTAAGTGATTCCACATAAGAACATACTCCGTCTATCGACGCCTTTCCTTGTCTTGTTAACTGATCCTCAAATTTGAAATCCGACCACTTATTTTCCGAACCACAACAGACCAACAGAATGCCATTCTATCATGTTCTCTTCAAGCCAATGCTTTTGATGAGCATTACGGCATCTTCGATTCTAACAGGTATGTTTTCCTATATTCCATAGGAAGTCTGGTTAGCTCATCCAGACCGCCCTAGGATGCCAGTTCAGTCTATCCTACGTGTCAATCGCCACACTTCTGAGCAATCCCTCCGTCAGTGAAGAGTTGATCATTTCGCAATGGCAAACTGTTTTCCGTCACGGTCTTCACCTCTGCCCAACGCTGGCAGCCTTTTCCAGCCTTTGCTGTTTTCTTAACTCATTGTTGGTTTTTCTCTCTGAGGGCTCTACGGGCAGTGTGTGCCGCCTATTGTTGGCCGGCGCTCTCATCATTAGTCTCATTCCATATACCCTTCGCTACATTGCACCTATGGAAGAAAACCTGCTGCAGCACGCACGAAAGCCCGCCAAAATCTTGAATACGCCGGCTGGAACAGTGAGGTCTGAGTTGAAGCGATGGGCGACTTTGAACTACATTCGTGCTACTTTACCTTTGATGGGAATGGTTGTTTGCAGCGTTGAGTACTTCCAAATGTGAGGAACACTCTTGGAGGTTTTCAATGCATAAACGAGGTTCATATCGATTTATATTCCGTTTGCAATCATGTATGCCTCTCGAAAAAGGTCCATCATGCTCCTACCTAGTCTTTGCTGTGAGTTAAAGTGGTGGTTTGCAACTGGCGGGTGAGATGTAGTTCTTTGTAGAATTAGCCGCGGGTGAAAACGTAGTCAGAGCAGAATGAGAGTTCCTTCAATGATTTTGTTTGTAAGTGTCAAATGAAAAATACAAAGAAATAAAAGAAAACGACAGCGTCATACGTATTCACCGGAACAGGCGTACTCTAGCATGATATATCTTACTCTTTGTGGTTGGAAACTCAAGCCGTCACCATCCCAATGTTCGAAGGCTTCACGAACCACTTCCTTTTCCCACCCACCAGCTCAAAGCTGATCTTACCCTCTTCCGCCAATTTCCATAATACTTGCACCGTAAACGGCTCCAATGCCATCTCAACAAGATCAGCTGGCAACTGACCATGAACCATATGTATCAGCTCCTTTGCCGAGAAACTGACCTTGCCTGCAGAATCACCTCGACCTTTGATCAGCGCCGTCCATATTTGTTTCTCGCGCCGCTCCTTGTGGTGAATATATTGCTTGATGACTCGAGGCAGATCCTCGATTTTGATACCATGGGCAGGGTATCCAACAGCGCAATGCTGGTCCTGCATGGTGTGGAGACTGTGGGTATACGCACCGAGGTCTTCGCAGACACTATATCCATGACCTAGGACGTTGTCTCCTGTGAAAAGTGCGTTTTCTTCTTGAAGAAGGAAGGACATGTGGTCAAATGCGTGACCCGGCGTAAAGATTGCTTGTACAGTGGCACCATGGGTCCGAAAAACTTGTTTATCTTCAATGGGAAGCTGACCTGGGTCTGGTTGGTTCTTGTACACACGAGACGCCATTTCTGGGTTGTATTTGATGAGATCGGGAATTCCGCCGGTGTGGTCTCCGTGCCAGTGCGTGAGGAGGATGTGAGAAACGGTAAGGTCTCGCTCTTTGAGAAGTCTAGTGATGTTCTCCGCCCAGAGTGGAACACCCTTGTTGATAGTTAGCTTGAAATTCTGGGACAGATATCATTACCAGAGAAGCTCACCTCGCCAGTATCTACAAGTATCCTAGAATTTCCCGTCCCAAGAAGATACGTGTTTGTACCCTGGAGCTGCATCTCCCCCGGATTTTGTCCCATGATACGAATCACCCTGTCTGTCAGATCCTCAACAGGTTTGAGTTGGGGAAGTACAGATCTTTGAGCCTGGAGGTAGTCTTTCCATATGTCTCTGTTGATGCTTGTTCTCGCGAGGGCCGCCATTTAATCGGGATTCTGGTAGAGGTGAGGCTAGAATAATTTTCTAACCAAAGGAATATTGAAGGAAGGGACTATGAGTTCCCTCCTTGAACGCTGTCCAATTTGAACATGAGAATCTACACTAAGTAATAAGCCAACTGAGCCTTTCCCGAAGCGGAATAGCGACAATATCTCTAATAGTCGGACTCCGAGTATATTCAACGACAGTAAAACAATAACAACGGGGCACAGTACGCCAGACGCACGTGCTCTGGAAAAGACATATATTCAAGTGGTTGTCAAACACTATCATTAGCCATACGATGTGAAAGGAATGTCGATCTTCAGTATTTGCTCTACAACGGTACCACACTAGACAGTGGTTCTTCCGCCTTGTACATTTGTTGAGCGAATGTGGACACGAGAGGATATTGGTTTATACTGATAGTGTGGACGTGATATTTGACAATTTGACTAACACATGTGCACAATGGTACGAAAATTCATGACCGATGACTGCGATTCTTCACACCTTCTTGATGCTAAACCCACCAAGCATTATTCTAACAACAGCAAACATCAACGTGCCAAAAGCACAACTGCAGCCAGCAAAAACAGACACCCATTCATACTTGCCCTGAGAAACAATGAGAATTTGGCCCCCGATCGGCGATCCTGTTAATCCAGCAAATGCAGAAATGGAAAACGCCACTCCAGTCCAGACTCCGATGTCTTTGAGAGGAGCAATATGTGCACATAGCGCCGGTGTTAGCCCGATGCCTGCACCAGACGTGACCCCGAAGAGAGCAGCAAAGGTAAATGAAGCGGTTTCGCCAGTACCTGGAAGCCAGAGTGCAAAAATGAGAGCCGAAGTTAGCCCGCTCATGAGAATCATCATGTTAAAGTGACCGAACTTGTCGGCGAAAGCATTGGGAACTGTCCGACCGACAATACTATTGACGTGATTAGCATTTCGAAAGTGTGGTATGGGTGAAGAAACGAGCCTTGCTCCATTCAGAAGGGGAACGAGGTATTCCGTAGTCTTATTCGAGCCGCCTTGAGCCCGAGCCTTCACCACAAGGAAGGTGAGAGGTATGAACATCCCCCCTAAGTTGACATCAGTCCAGTCGTTGGCAGAATTGGCATTTACTCACAGTAGAAGAAGAAAACAGCAGCGGTCAGACATAGGAAAGATGAATTCTTCAGAGGAACCAAAAAGGCAGCCAAGCTAAATGGTTTCTGGCTCGGTGGGAGTCGAGAACGCAAAGTGAAGTTTGCAAAGACGAGAAGAACTAGGATTACAAATGCGCACGCTCTCAGTGCCCAAGCAAATCCTATCACAGGGATGAGCCGGATTAGCATGATAGGGAATATAGCGCCCCCAAGTGAGGAGCCCGCTACGACGAGGCCAAGGGCAGCTCCGCGCTTTGCTAGAAACCAGGTGTTCACCTAACGAGCACATCAGAGGAGCGAGATTATCCAAATGGGGTGTCCTTACACAGTGAAAAGACGGGAAAAAGACGAAAGATGCTCCCATTCCAGATACGACCGCTTGACTTATGAGGATGGATGCGTACGAATCCACAAGACTGGTTAAGATCAGTCCTATGAAATGTAGAAATGTGCCCGCCAAAAGAAGCAATGCTGGCCCGTTATTATCAAACACCTTCCCTACGAGCATGCCACCGAATAGCATGAAAAAGACTATTTGAATGGAGTAGTAATTAGCGACCTGCATCGTACAGAATTTTTTCACCTACTTTGCAGCGCGGGGATCCACGAGATTTCCGATGGTGTATAGTTCTTCAGTTGATTCGCTTGGTAATAGTCTTGAAACACACCGACACAGTTCACCCATCCAAAGGATACGAACAGGCACGAAGAAGCTCCTGCAACAGCAAGCCATGCCTGCGTGCCCCCTTCGGGATATACGTCGCTTTTGAGATAGGGTGGGACTTTATCGGAAGACAAGTTTTCCTGCGAACGGTAGACACCTTGACTGTCTTGATCCGCACATACTGTTAAATCTGATGTCCATTGGGGAAGCTGAGCAAGCCGAAATTCGTCGTGAAAGTTCAAAGATGAACGAAACTCAACATCGTCTACTTCGTGATGATTCGATAGAAAAGAGTTTTCGTGGACAGACATTGTGGAGTTTAGCATTCTTCTCTAGTGGATTAAATGACTCTGCCGAAAAGACCTACTGTGTGTTTTTCGTAGTGGGTGTTTGATGATGGAATCAGGTATTGGCGATGTCACTGTGCGTAAGAGGCTATTCGGAGTCCGTCATAGACTAGGCGACTGCGCTACCGGTGGATTGCAAAGGCTGAGTCGAGCGGTGGGGTATCGACGACGTGTCGTCCGTTTTGCGCGTTATCGGTGCTTCGTGCATCACAATAGACGGCTCGTAATGTGTCTTGTGATGAGGCTGAGGTTTTGGGAACCTAGTCCATGGGAAACACCGGATTCCGAGACTTTGGAGGATTCGGAATCCACCCGGGCACGTAAATCTCTCTTAGCCGGACTATTCAATATTATGATGTGAACGGGTTTTGAAAGCTTGACATAGGTGTAAATACTTCCTCCATATAAGTATTCTAACCGTACAGCTGGATGCAACCATCCCCGTAAAAAGATTTTTTCAATCTGACAAGTCCACTCCAAGAAAACACTATCCCAAACAAAATCTTGACAATGGCGATTCCGCAGAAATGTACTGTTCTCGTCGTAGGCGGTGGTCCCGCCGGCTCGTATGCGGCCTCTGTATTGGCACGTGAAGGCATCGACACGGTTGTCCTGGAGGCGGACAAATTTCCCCGCTATCACGTTGGAGAAAGCATGCTTCCTTCCATTCGCCATTATCTCAAGTTCATCGATTTGGACAAGACATTCGACTCCCATGGCTTTCGCGTTAAGGTAATGAAACTCGAAAACTTATGGTTTGGCATTCGCTGATACATGTGCGTAGAAAGGAGCCGTCTTTAAGCTCAACCACTCTCGCCCACCTGCATGTTAGTTAACTTCTATCGCAAAATCTCTGACAGTTACTCACCGACAATAGACACCGACTTCATCGCTGCTGGCGGCCCGGAGGGTTACGCCTACAACGTGGTCCGCTCTGAAGCCGACCATTTGATTTTCAAGCACGCCAGTGCCAGCGGCGCGAAAACTTTTGATGGTGTCAAGGTCGGTGGTCTCGAGTTCAAACCTTTCGATGCCTTGGCGTCGGAGACGGAATTACCGCATCTTGGCCGCCCAGTCTCTGCTGAGTGGATCAGTAAAGAGAACGGCACCCGCGGTACCATCAGTTTCGAGCACTTGATTGATGCTTCTGGTCGCACCGGTCTCGTCAGCACCAAATACTATAAGAATCGTCGCTACAACGAAGGCCTCAAGAATATTGCCAGTTGGGGTTATTGGAAGAACTTTGGTACCTGGGGTGTTGGCACTCGGGAAGAAGGCGCACCCTACTTCGAAGCTTTGAAAGACGCTAGCGGCTGGGTCTGGTTCATTCCTCTTCACAACGGACAGGTTTCTGTCGGGGTGGTCATGAAGCAGAAGGTTGCGTCGGAAAAGAAGAAGAGCATGGAAGACTCGTCCACCAAAAACTTTTACGTCGAGAGCCTCAAAAGTGTTCCAGGAGTTCTCAACCTTCTTGAGGGAGCAGAGCTGGTCTCCGATGTCAAGTCTGCGTCCGACTGGTCGTACAGCGCCCCTGCATACGCCAGCCGCAACACTCGGCTTGCTGGGGACGCAGGTTGCTTTATTGACCCCTTTTTCTCTTCTGGTGTTCATCTTGCTCTCGCATCCGGTCTCTCTGCTGCTGTCACCACTGCTGCTTCAATCCGAGGAGATTGTGATGAGATGACTGCAGCATTATGGCACTCTAAAAAGACGGCCGAGGGTTATACTCGTTTCCTCATCGTTGTTCTTAGTGCTCTCCGACAGATCTTCTCATCCGACGAGCCAGTGTTGAATGATTTTGACGAGACCAGCTTTGACCGCGCCTTTGCCTTCTTCCGTCCAAGTCAGTTGCCCAAAACCTCAAGAACTGAGAAAAGAAAACCCTGCTAACCCCTCGCAGTCATTCAAGGTACTGCCGACGCCGACTCTCAGGGAAAGCTTTCTCAGGACGAGATCAGCAAGACCATCGAGTTCTGCGCCCGTGCCTTTGCTCCAGTCTCGGCATCGGAAAAGGAAGCCGTCCTTCAACAGATGGAGAAGCTCAGTCTCAACGAGAATTCTGAAGACAATGCAGAAGGTCTCCAAGAGCTTCACGCCCAAATGAATGACAACGAGAGGCGTATTATGGATACTATTCGTGGACGTCGCATGCTACGCTCCGAAGATACCATGAATATTGATAACTTCGCCGTCGATGTTGTCGATGGTCTCCAACCAAATATGGTTCGTGGAGCTTTGGGCCTCGTCACACCAGTTGAAAGTGCGCCATCTCCCAAACAAGCTGAAAAAGATGTGCTAGCGCTCATGACTGGCGAGGAGCAGCGGACAGAAAAAGCGGACAAGAGTGAGCCTGAAGTGGCTGTCCATGTTCTTGAAGCAATTAAAGTCGTAGCATAAGTTTTAACAGGACGGCCAGATTGATTGGATGGAAGTTTGCAGTCCGGGCAGATCTCGTGACATTCCTTGCGGGCTCTGAGCACGTGGACATTTTCAAATATGTCATGAAAGAGTGCATTCTATTCTTACACGCAGTGTCGGTGCACTTTTAATGCAAGGTCGAAAAAATGAAATGAAATGTATCTGTCTTTGCGCCATTCTCCATCGTTCCAGTTTTCCAAGATCACGTGATATTCTATGATGGCTTGGCCACACTAAGGTGAGTAACTTCGGGTAGGCCTCGTATCCTTTCGACTCCAACTCAATAATGTCCCTAAGGACTGCGACTACCCCGTCACCATTTATGACGATGAAGTGGTCGATTAGCTTCCGGGATCGTATCTCAAACCGTGCAACCGAGGATCGCTTTCTCAGCCAATCATGCAGGGTCCCGCGTCCCGCGTCCCAGCTTGTCGGACTCCGGCTCCAAATGAATTTATAGCTTCACAACAACGCTGCGCTGTGCTGGATCCCATTGCATGATTTCAACTACTATACGTTCAGTTAAGCACTCGCTAACCAACTTCCTTCGCGATCTCCCGTTGCCTATCTTCAACTCAAAGGTTTCCGGTGGTTTTAGCCTCCCACACCAAGCCAATCCTAAGACGAGAAGGATGTCATCCGCTACCACGGCCACCACGCCCACTCCTCACCTCACCATCTATCGTGGCTTCCCCGATCAAGGCAAATACGTCTGGTCGCCGTTCGTCGTCAAGCTTGAAGCGCGATTACGCTTCGCCGGCATTAACAACTATAAAACTGAGGCGGGATCGCTAGGCAAAGCGCCCCGTGGCAAGATCCCCTACATTTCTCTGCAAAAAGAAGACTTATCGGAACCAGAGTGGCTGGCGGACACGAGCCTTATTGTCCAACGCTTCGTGGATGACGGCCTCCTGCCAGACCTTAATGACGCGCTGTCCACTCATGACCAGGCGCTGGATCTCGCACTGCGAGCTCTGCTAGAGGACAAGTTATACTTCTACCAAACATTGGAGCGATGGAATGACAACTACTACTCCATGCGCGACAAGGTCATGGCTGCGATCCCTTACCCAGTCCGAGTTGCCGTGGGATTGCTAGCCCACCGTGGGGTAATGGGAACGCTACATGGTCAAGGTACCGCACGTTACACACCCGAGGAGCGCGACAAACTTCGTGGACAAATATGGGACAGTATGAATACCCTGGCAGCAGAGTCGAAAAACAAGCATGCTGGTGGTGATGCTCCCTTCTGGCTGCTTGGAAAAGAGGGTCCGACTGAAGTGGATGCTACCTTGTTTGGTATGATTGCGTCGGGCTTGGTTTGTGTTGCGTGAGTTAACCCCTGTCGATCACTTTTGGAAAGAAGAATAACTGACGTAGCTACCAGAGCACCTGACACTCAGCGGCATGTGCGGAGTCATGAAGTCTTGATGGATTATGCTCAGCGAATTCACGATACCTACTTCCCGGACTACGAGTGCTGGGAGCCTTAGGGTAAGGTTAGTAAGCTGAAACTTCCTGGCATTAGTAGGGCTTTGGAATCCTTTCGGGAAGAAAACTTGGGCTGAAAGCGGATTTGTACCAAAAATATGCAAGTTTAAGCGGTAAACTACTCAATATGTTGGAGTCCGACAAATGAAGTCGTCTCCTGTATGAGACTGATTTGCGCACCTTCACACTAGCTTTGCCGGTACCGCCTTAATTCTATCTTTTGCGCCGCCACTTGACTATTAAGCGCATAACATCCCTCGCAATAGTCAAGCGCACAACTTTTCATCACGTTGGCCAATACGGATGTTCATTTTTTGGGCGCTTAATTGAAAGCATGGGTGCCTGGGGAACCAAAATTAGACGGGATGCTCCAAGTGGACCACAAGTCTCCGGATTAAAAACGAATCCTCCAGCGAAGTATGCATGCAAATGGCCAGATCGGTTCAGACGGCCATTGGAGTTGGACGTGGCCAGATATATTCCCGAGGGGCCGGGTTGTGGCTTGGCTGAAAATGCAAACCACGAGCCGGAAAGCTCCGAGATAACCATAAATAAACCAGATTCAGAGTTCTTGGTCATTGGGCAGCACGCATTGATCTAATTTTGGGGGCTCTGGAAATTCTAAATACCTATCGCATTGGCTCACTTTCGAGACTCCCAGACGAATAAATTATTGTTGCGGAGAAATGCATCAAAGCCTGCAGTGTTGACTTCAATGTCAACGCAAGTTTACTAGCATCTCCTTCGCCTCTTTGTCGCCATGCTGCGAAATTTCCATGGACGAGTACCTCGTCATGAGCTGCGTGACTAGGTGTGCCGTGCGAGGCAATTCACTGAGCACGCGCATAACACTACCACCGGTCTTGCGCAAGCTGTCAGTTTCGCGCTTCCGCTTACGGCTGTTCACTGTGGCTTCGAACTCGGAATCAGCGTCAAGGATGAGGCGGTAAATTTTGAGCACGAACGCACACACCGCGATGCAGAGCAGACCAACGTCGGAGCGTGCAGAGCAGGTACAAGTGAGGATGACGGAAGTGCGGAAGACGACCGAGGCGATTGTGATCATGGCGTCCTCAAAATTTCCGCTAAGGGACGTGCCTGAGGATGAATTGCATGGCTGACGTGTTGTGGAGATCGAGTTGAGTTGTTGGAGGAGTTCGGTGGCTATGAGGGTGCAGTCTGAGTCTGTGGGGACATGCGGGTTGCATGTTTCTTGACTAGATTTAGGCAAGGGGTGATCTGACATGTCTCGTTGTGAATCGACAGTATGATCTTGCGAGTGATTGTTGCAAAGATGGATAGAATCCACGGAAGCTTGTTGAACGGGGGTAACTGGATCCAGGATCATGTCGCTAGGAGACATGGTAAGACCATGATTTCCAAAATCATCGAAGCCATCTAAGAACGTGATTGCTTCCTCATAAGTTGACGGAGTTCGAGGGCTGCTGAAGTGGCCAAGTTGCTGCTCAACGCTTGATTCGACACTGTCCTGCCGGAGCGGAGGTGTTGTATTCGCAGTTGCTGCTGTTGAGCTCTCAACGTTCTGAGCCGGAGGTGAATCGCTGGAGAGTCTCTGGCAGTGTGGTCTTCCTATTCTCCTCGCTGGTGAGTAGAAGCAGGGGTACTGTAGTTTTGTACATCGCCCGCACAAAGGTTTGACCTTGTCGCATTTGACCTTTGATGCTGAGCACATGTCGCAAGAATCCTTCAACTTCTGCCCCGTCGATTTTCGCTGGCCGTAAGCAGGGTTCGACTTGTGCTCGCGAGAGGCCATCATTGTTACGCCAAATCACCACTTCATCTAGGTTTAAAGTTGAATGGCACGCCGAGCAGAGAAATTGTGGAAGATATTTAGCTGGTTTACAGGAGCAACGACTGAGAGGAATACAAAGCCATTCCTTGGGATCGTAGATTTGACAAATGCTAGACACAGGTTGAACAGTTTCAATGGTTATGCATTTTGAACGACGTCTAAATGGAAAGAAGTTGGACTAAATAAGGATGAGCGGCCCCACAATTGCTTATCCTCTGATGTGCGGGCCGGAATCCCTATTGCGGTCGACCCTGCCGAGGACATTTGGAAAGATCGAATGGATATAGGCAAACGTGTCCGCTCCAACTCAAGTCTGGCAGCCCCACTCGGAGCTGCATCAAACATTCGCGGCTCGAATGCTGGAGACCAAATCAGGAATCTGTGCGTGCGCGGGCGCTTAGAATTCCAACTCGGACCTGCATTGGGCCCAATCCCATTCGTTCGGTTAGTACTTAAATGTTGGATTCCACACGAAGTCCTGGATTGCTGCCTTGGCCTGGGGCTCAAACACAAAAGGATGTGCAGCAACAACACTAAATCTTACAAAGCATGTCTTTACCAGAAGTTATGTTGGAGCCAAGTCACAATCTATTGGCAGTACGAGTTGCGGCACTGCTGCTACGCTGCTCGTCCAGCCCAACCCATTGCTGTATGCAAGCCCTCTGGAGCGTCTTGCAGGATCTCATCCACATAGCTGATCAGCGTGAGGCTGTGTACAGTCTGAAAAAATCATAGCATGAACAACGTCGCCAGTAGCATTACCCCCGTACGTATAGGGTATTTCAAGTAATCGGCCCAACGTCAATTCCAACTCGAAATAAAATTACACCGCTTCTTCAAGACTATGACTTCTATATCGGCACTGAACCACCTAGGTGGCGGTCATGGTCAACGTGATTCAAGTGCAACACCCTGCCCAAGATGCGCGAGGGAGCCACTGCCGCAACCAAAAGCTCATCGTGGAGCATTCGACACTTCAGTAGCTGCTCTCCCTTTCCCAGCCTCCACTCCACGTAGCACCAACCCTTCAACTACATTTTCCTCCGATGCCTTGCAGTCTCTATATACCGATATTCCAGACTTCCAGCATGAAGCCGAAGATTTGTACTTGGATTTTGACACCGATAGCTTTTGCGAAAACTTCAACACTTCACCAACATTGCTATCTACGAGCCGACTCGAGCACACACGCACACAGTCTTTGGAGCACCTCTTACAAAAAAGTTACGCTTCTTCCATATCTCCTATGGAAAGGGTGTCTACCCGGCGCTCATGTAATAGAGAAAGCTTGTGCGGGGGTAATGGCTGCCTCAACTCGGCCCTGCGAATCCTTCGAACCCTTCACTTGCCGTCGGCAAGCTGCGTTCAGGTGTCTCGCCACAAGCAGCAGCCGCGAGCGATTGACAACCTTTTCAATATGGGTCGCAGTGCAATTCACACCTGGCTCGAAATTGTAAATTGCTCCTGCATTGGCGCGCCGGACACACATCTGCTATTGTTCGTTATTGCGAAGAAATTGGTAGCTTGGTATCGAGCAATACTCAGATCCCAATATAGCCATGGCGAGCAATCTGCGGCTGCCCAGTCTAACATGTATGCTGACATGCTGACCAGCGATTCCGAGGAGCCACTTGCTCGTCACATCGCTACGACACCAGTCACAGTAGGGTGTTATGCGCTGGACATCTCGCTTGCACGTCAGGTTTATGCGCAAATCGTCTTGGATGAGCTTGCGCAGCTGGAGACTGCGGTGGAGCGGCTTATATCAAATCTTGAAGGCTTGTCAGATTACCACAACGGCATTATTGAGAGTTCTGGCTTCCAAATTACGCCACCCCAGCCGCGCGAGGGGGAGGTGTCCCTTCCAAGCCTGCAGCTTGCCATGGTAAAGCAAAGTATCCAGGAGGTGAAGGAAGAAGCAGGCAGGGTGGTACTTCCAGTTAAATGAGTGTTTGACACGACTTCAGCCACTATCAGGGACTGGACATTACGGGGGAGTCTTTCGTCAAATGTGGTAGGAAAGGACGGCAAGCATTGTGTGGCTTTGGAGGGAATCGCGTTGTATTTAGAGCACGGAGGACTGAATTTATGTTATGATGGAGACATGTAAGATTTGATGACTACTGCAACCAATTTCCTTTTCTTTCCATCACGTGCAATGTTTGGACCATACATTGCATTTTTTCCTCCAACTTTCCTTTGTGGATCTCCTTTTGTTCAAGCTTACGTACGAAAACACATTTAGACGATAAGAATAACCGGATTGCATCAACAGGAATATTGTCATAGTCGTTTGGCGACAGCTCGCACCGGAATGCTGACGAAATTGGCCAAATGATATTTCGGCCTCTTAGTGCCGTTCCGAATGCCGGACCCCGACGGGTTCCGATGTTTACTATATTGACATGTGCATCAGTCCTTTGAAAACTTCACCATGTCAGAAACCAGCAGAAAGGCTCTGGGGAGTATTAATACGTTTGGCTGCTGTACACTGACTTCATAATTCCTTAAAGTAACAATCAATACAACCTCTTCCTGAAAGTATCATTTCATCACACAAAATTCCCATATCGATTGACCTCAAGAGACGAACACTCTTCAAACTCACAATGGAAACTCTCGTAGCTCCTCTCAATGGTCACAACACCAATCTTACTGACGAAGGCAGTCGTCTCAAGCTTCAAGATACTCTCCGCACTGCTGCTGAAAGTACAGAGACACCCCATGACACTATGCTCCGTTTGTTTAATGCAGTAAGTGCCTTTGCTTCCCGTACATGTCATCAAATTTAATAGAAACAGCCACTCCAAGTCGCCGTTGTGAAAGCTGGCATCGATCTTGGCCTTTTCAACATTTTGACCCAAAGTAAAACCCCCGTCGCCGTCGAACAAATCGCGCAGGACAAAGGTGCAGACCCCCTCTTCATCGGACGTCTTCTCCGCTACCTGGCCTCGATTCGCCTTGTCGAGGAAACCAGTAAGGACCATTTTGCTGCTAATAAGAGCACAATCGCCATGTCAGACAGCCGTGTCCAGGGTGCTATGAACTACACATTCAACATCAGCGGGCCAGCGTATCAAGCCTTCCCAAAGTTCTGTCAGGACCACAACTACCAGAACCGCACTGGTGGGAAGTTCCCTTGGCACGCGGGTGCGCAGACTGACCTCGATTTCTTCCCGTGGGCAAAGCAGAATCCTGAGGGTCTGCAGTGGTTTCAGCAGCTCATGAGTGTACCGAGGGAGGGAGACTGGCTGGATGTCGTCCCAATGGCTGATGTAACAGAGCAGGTGCTGGCCGCTGATCCTGAGAGGACCGTGTTTGTGGATGTGGGCGGGAGTGTTGGGCATCAATGTGCGCGGTTGACCACAAAGCTGCCACAGTTGAAAGGACATGTGGTTTTGCAAGACCTGAAGGAAACAATCGACAACGTACCTGCAATTGATGGGGTTCAAGCCATGGCGCATGACTTCTTCACCCCAGAACCAGTAAAAGGTAAGCTTTCACTCCTAGATTCATTCGGGTGCTTCAGCTGCTAAGCACTCACAGGTGCTCGATGTTACTACCTTTGCACCGTCCTACATGACTGGGACGATGAGAAGGCTATCGAGATTCTCAAGAACCTCATTCCCGCATTGGGTCCAGACTCCCAGATTCTGATTGACGACATGGCACTTCCCAACACGGGTGTTCATTGGTGGTCTGCTTGCTTAGACTTGCACATGTACACGATGCTGGGCGCCATGGAGCGTAATGAGGACCAATGGCATGCACTGTTAGATAAGGCTGGATTGAAGGCGTTGTCTATCGAGACCTACAGTCCCACCATGCGCCATTCCATCATCACCGCTGTTCCGAAATGAATAGCAGGCTCGCCAAATCTGGATGTAGTAGATAGAACAAGAAATTGAAAACCGAGATATCACTGAAGTTGTAGCTTGTAGGATATCAATACATAAACAGCAATGACTGCTGGATAAGAAAGAAAAAAAGGGCTAAGCAGATCGGAAGACTGATCCCTTTACCCGCGGAATTCCCGAACGCGTACTTATAACATTAGGCCTCAAAATTGACATCCATCGAGCGCAGTTGCATTGCTTACTCATATCATCCAGAGGAGCAATCACGACGTAAAGTGATGCATTCTATGTACTCATACTTGAGAGAAAATAACTTGACAGGACTAATTGTTGTTGTTTGAGATCATGTAGCAGGCTCATCATGAGGGATAGAAACGGAAGGTGGGAATAGAATCGGAAGGGAATTTTTCGGGAAATTTAGAGTAGTGCTTTTGCAAACAATCACAATGATCTTCAAGCCTGTGAGCGTATTAGCAACCCTAACTCAACTGAGGGTGACTTTCAGGTGACGTACGGCTTGACGATCGTGTCGATGCATCGGTCTAAATCAGATATCAAGAACTTATTGTCTCCGCGATTGATGAATCTATCTCGTATCTGAAAACACGACTCGACCGCACCGTAATACTTCTCGCCAACGTGACCGCCCGCGCCTTCTGGAATCATCTGCAGAAAGTTATCCAGCAGCATTTTCTCGTTGACCTCAGCTGGCAGTCCCTCAGCTGGCAGTCCAGAAAGCCGTCGATTGGGCGGGATCTGGTACATCATAGTCCTGGTGTCATTGTTGGACAAGGGAGCCATTCGAAAGCCGATGGGGGCAATAATTGCAATCTCTATCAGCAATACGCCAAGGAAAAGAAATGCGTCGTATGTAGCTCGGCGGTTGCGGAGGAGGTGAGGGCAATGCTCATCAAATGAGAACACTGGCCATAGAGTGTCTATTTTGCGGATATTGGATTCCGAGTATTGTAATTCAACGTGAACAATATCGCATGCGCATATTGGGTCAGCCTAGCCCGAGCCATGGAAGAAGAGCACGCTACGGGCGAGACTGGAGGCAGTTCGAATCAATCTGTACGCCCGATGCAGATGCGCCTATTCGTTGAACGTGGCATCTATCCTATGCATAATCGTTCTGAGTTCTGATTTGACTGAGATGCCTGGGGGGCACCACTCGCCCAGTGACTGATACACTGGCGATGCAGTTATGGTTGTTGGCGTGTTCCATCGCTCCATTAGCGATTGCAATGGGTCGGTTTGGCTTCGGGTCTCCGCGACAAAGTCTCTTGGATGGCGTACGTCGAACGTATGCGCCAGGTGCCAATTATTTCGCTGATCAAACTTCAACGCGTAAAATTCTCAAGAAAAATCTCGTCCCTCTTTACTGCAGTCTCCACATTGGAGACGTGGAAGCGGCATTCTCTCAGACCGGCTATAGGTTTATCAAACTCAGCAATTACCACGCTCCAGCTATGTTTTCCTCGTTGAGCGTGCACCTCGTGTGAGTTATATATCCGACGAAAAAAGTGAACAAACTTTCGCCGGTTATAGGTCAACTTGAGCAGCTTGCTGACCACTGTCATAGTAACTGGTTTGTGAATGAATGTCGATCAGATCAAATCTGGTCCAAAAAAGCTGGTCACACCGCTCCTTCAATTGTTGGACGAGGTCCTTCAGCAGGGATACCTCGGTCTTGATGAGGGTATTTTTGTAAATTGCGAAGCGGAACTTCCATCCCATTCCAGCCTTTGGGTTGTCATTTAGGGTTTCCAGGTGCTGTTGTGTAGGCAGCCGCCATTCATCCAGAAGATTATTCCAGCTGACGATATTCGGTTCTGTTGGCCGCCTCAAGGTCGATCTGAAAGGAGTACCTTCCCATTCCGTATCCCGATAGCTAGCGTGGCGGCAGCGGAGCATATCCTGCGCAGCCTGGAATCCTGCGTTAATGTCTTCCATCTTGTTTCTGATCTCTTCGTAGCCGTAGCGGGTCCAGAGATACTCGTATGTTGCTCGAGCGCGCTGTCGATTCCCTCGCTCAAACCAGCTCGATTCCCACTCCTTCAGCCAGGAGTCTGTACGCCTGAGATCAGAAGCATATGATCTTAGCAAGACCAAGCAACGCTGGTAGAGTATCGCTCTGCCCCGTATATTTTCTACCGTCCCACTAATTGTCGTGACTACAAACCCGAACATGCTTGGTCATTAGTCAAACAAGAAAGTTGGCGATCGAATAAGAAGTCGACGATCGTGGTGGTGTCGGGCTCATTATCGAACTCGAAATACATGAAGTAGTAGTAAAGTACTATGCTAACGAAAGGTGTATCAGATAGTGGCTGGTTAAGATGATAGGTGATGGGTGCCCGAGCTCTGCGACGCGTTTAACATCGTAGCGGGATCAACAATCGGAGCAGGCATTCTGGGTGGTCTAAATTACAACGAGAGTCGAGACGCTTGGGCTCTTGAACTTGGTCAATGGCTTGCAACCTTCGTTATTGCTTTGACGCGAGAGCATTTACCGGGTGGAAAGGCAATGATCTCAAAACGCCCAACAGTCATAGAGAGCATTGATCGGATACTATCACGTCAAGGTGTTCCTCTATCCATGTCTCCCATTTTATCGTCCTGCGATCAAGACCCGGTAAAGGCTACGTCCGTACTTAGAAACCTAATACAATCTATGAAAGGAATTGCCCCACCCGCCCTTATGGTTATCGGGATGTGTACATCTGGTATGAGATCCGATGGTGACCGGAGTGGCGCAGAAAGAACGTTTCAAGCACACCTTGGAGACCTCGAACATCACTGTTCTGAACTGGGCATCGCAATAGAACCCTGCGGGAAGATTCTTCTCCAGCAACAGGAAGATGGTTTGACGGCCACTGGCGTCAGCCGACTCCTTGTACAGTTATCTAAACCTCTCAGCGTACTCATTCTGTCATCCGGACCTCGAAATACCACCCAACTTCGACTTGCTGAGGAGCGTCGCGAGTTAGAAGATGCGCTACAACGCACCCGTTTCCGAGCTTCATTGGATCTTCACGAAGTGGCTAGCTGTCGCGTGCGTGATATCACATCAGCTCTTGACAGGTACTCTCCAAACATCCTCCACTTCAGTGGCCACGGAAACAATTCAGCATTGATCTTTGGAAACAATAGAGGAGAAGCTAGAGCAGTCGAGAAAGCTGCTCTCGCTAGCCTCTTAAGCACGCACTGGACCCTCAAACATGCTATTTTGAATGCATGCTATTCCGAGGATCGGGCACAAGCGATTGCTGTTGCAGTTGGATACGTTATTGAGATGGAAAATCAAGACTCGGCTGATTTGTTTAGGGACTTTTACACAGCATTAGGACATGGACGCACATTTGAAGATGCATTCAGCAGAGCAAAAGCAGTGGTAGGGCTGACATCCACATCTTTTGACGCGAATTTCTTACGTGACTTGTGTGAGGTTGCTATCCAAAATGGGGCGAACCAGGGAGCCCATCCTGGTTCCGTTTACTAAGGGGTATTAGAAGGTCTCCCTATGGCGTGCACGAGCCCACGGCTTGCACACAAAACCGAAATCTATACATTATTTTCAAAAATTAATTACTCAACAATCACTCAATAAAATAAGCTCAAATTTTAATAATAAGCTATTTAATATATACTTAATTAGCCTATAGAAGGTTATTATCTATTAGGTATCGTAGTAGCCGTCGCGTTCGCTTTACTTACGGTAATTAAATTCGCTCTTAGACTACTTCCTTATATTCTATATTACTTTCTACTATAACTATATCTTGTTCTAATAACTTAGATAGCTTAGATTAACTCTTTAGCTTTAGTATTACTTAGGTTAAGTTAATTTTTAGTTATTTATCGACCTTCTTTTATATTTTAGCCTCTTTTATAGCCTACTTTTTTACCTATCGATCTCGCTCTCTATTAGACTTCCTTTATACTACTATTAATACTAAATCTTTCTTCTTTTACTATTTATTACGCTTTTCCTCTACTTTCCTTAGCTTCTTCTATTCCTTAGCTTCTACTACTCCTAAGCTATTTTCTTTACGTTAGTAAATATTACGGTTTCCCTTATTAGTACCTTCTACTAGGTTACTTACCTAATAATTAGAGTTACTTAGTTAAGTAACTTAGTTAAGTTCTTGCTATAGGTTTAGGGCGGTAGTTAGATATAAGAGGAATATTAATAGATAAGTTATTAAGATATAACTTTAAAAGCTTTATAAGACTATAAGGTAGTAATCTTATAAAGTTCGTAACTATAAAGAGCTCTAGATACTATTTACTTACTCTTTTCTATATACTTAAGGCTACCCTTCTTAAGCGTACTTAAGCGTAGCCTTACCTAGCGAGCGTATACTAATACCCTACGCGCTCCTTCGCTCCCTTTCTTAGTATACGCTTTTATTACGTGACTTATACTAGTATTATCCCTACTAGGAGTCTAGTATCTCTTTCTTTTTAAGCTACTATCCTAATTCTTCTTAATCCTCTACTATTACTTCTTCCTAGCCTATCGATTCCTAGTTTCCTTCTAAAGGTTCGTTGTACTAGGTCCCTCCTTTAGAGCTTTTATCCTAAGAGCTACGCTACTATTATAAGGTATATATATATAGGTAATCCTCTTTAATTATTTTCTACCTTTCTTCGCTTATTATACCTAAGGCTTCTCGTTCTATTCCTATAGTCTATCGTTATAACGTACTATCTAACCTTATTTCTTATTATAGTAAGGTTATACCTCCTTCTTCTTCTTATTCGCGTTATTATAAGACCTATACGGAGTATATAGTTTCCGCGTCGTCTAGTTACTACGCGCGTTATATAAAGGGTAGTCGTAAATATTCGCTAGTAATAACTAAAGCTATTTATATATTTATAAGTATCTATATAGCTTCTCTATACTATTTAGTCTTCTCGTCTATATCTATATTATAGAATTATAATAATTCCTACAACTCCCGGTTATTATAGTATTAGTAGTAGTCCGTAAATAAGTACTCTATCTACTCCTAGAATTCTTCTAGTATAACTTCTCCTATTCCTTCTCTTAATCTTAGAATATAGCCTAGTATATAGAGGCCCTAGCCTTTAAGCTACTAGTATACCTATATATTTACTTCCTCCTAGAGGATTCTTTCCCTACTTCTATTGTAGTATATTCTCCGTATTAGTACTAATCTTATTAGCTTTTACTATTTTCTATCTTTTTCTTCCTATACTTATCTTTCTAACTATATTTCTAGGGGATTAGATTCTTTAGTAGAAATCTATAGTTCGGGTAAAGCTTAATTTAACTTAAGACCTTATAAACAAATTATTAATATAGATTAAAAGCTAGGTAATAGCCCTTCTTACTAAACTAGAGTAGTATACTACCTAGGTAATTATAGAGTAGTATAGTTTACTTATACGTTAGCGTATAGCCTTCTCTAAGAGTCTTCGCCTCTAGAGTTAGCTTAACTTACTAACTTATTATAAGAAGGCGATATTTAATTAATAGATATATTCTATTAAGGAGGCGGAATACCTTAAGAGTTCCCTTAATCCTTTCTATTACTAGGATCTCTTAAATTCTATAGTTTCTTCCTTATTATTAGGATTCTCTATACCTACTAGTAATCCTATAGTAGAAGTTAACTTTAATTTCTCCTTATCTATTAATTAGTCTTTTTTAGAGTTATTAGCTATTAATAATAATACTAGAGAAGATCTAAGTAGTTAATTAAATTTATTTCTAGTTCCTAAGTATTTTTAGATTCTGTATATCCTTTCTACTTAATTAAGTAGTATACTTTTCCGTATATCTTTCTATAGGCTAGAATCTTTAGTTTTATAGTCTTCCCTTTAACTTAGAGTATCTACTTTTATATTTTCTAATCCTTTTTAGTAATTTATTTTAAAGTTAAAATAACTTAGCTATTTAGCCTATCTAACTTATCTAGAGCTTAGCTATTTTATTATTATAAAGAATATAAGATTCTTATAATCTATAATTACCTAAGGCTCTATAGCCGCGTAGCGCGCTATACTTTAAGGATCTCCTCCTCCTATTAGCCCTATATCTCGGTTCCCTAGACCCTTAGACTCTAGATCGCAGTAGATTATAGTATAAAATCTACCCTTATATAAAGCTTTTTCCGGATTTAAACTTGAGTTATATAGGGGTATATCGTAAGTAATAAGTAAGGAGTATAAGCTATAGCTAAGTACTTCTAAGTACTCCTAAGCTCGCTCTAAGTTAACGTAAGCTAGCGTAATTATACTTAATTTAAGCCTAAGCTCCTCTAATTATACCTAATTTTATCCCTAAGTAGTATAAAGAGGGGTCTAATTCTAGGCCCCTATTAGCTTCTAGGATATAAGGTAGCTAGGGTTAGTATTTAAAAAATACTATAGTATAAAGGCTATACGGTTTTTACTATAGTATTTTATTATTAGTATAGTATTTTATATATTTTATATATAAAATATATTTTATATATTTTATAAAAAAATATATATTGTAATATATTTTTAGTATTTTAGAAAACGTAGTTATATAGTAATTATTTAGAATCGACTTCTAGTATATCTAAATCCTTAAATAACTATTTAATATTACTATTAATTTTATCTATTTTACTCTTATTATTATATATACTCTTTTTAAGTACCTCGTTATTATTATTTAACCTTTTAGCCTTAGCCTTAGCCTCGTCGATCTTATTAAGCTAATCTTTTATACGCTCTTAAATACGGAGGTTCTAGTATATATATACTAGTTGTTCGGCTCTTCTAATACTAAGGCGATTACGCCGCTTACTATAAATAAAATTAAAAGCTAACTAATTCCTCTCCGTAGTACTAGAAGTAGGTACAATTAATAGTATATATTTAGTAAGATAATAGAGGTCTAGTAACTCTAATTTAAATTAATTCTACTAATTAATAATATCTATAGCGTCTATAGCGCGCTAGATAAAGTTATTTTAAAAGGGGCCGCTACGCTATTTTAACTTAATAAGGTTACTAAATACTACGTATACCTTATTAACTATTTCGCTATTATAGATAGTTATTATATTACTACGCTTTTAATAATACTTCTTAAGCTAGGAACCTACTTCTTTAAACTAAGACCGAGTAATATTTACTATACGTTCTTAGCGTGCAACTAGGTTATAAAGGTACGTAATTACCTATATAGGAGAGTACCTATCGTTAAAGCAACGGCGTAGAAGAGCGAGTACTTCTACCTTTAGTAGAAGATTAGACGGCTACGTATAAGTCGATTCGAGTAGGTAATACTACTAGGTATATATTTGTAATATCTTCAATCGATTCGACTCTATTATAATAGTTACTTGTAGAAATAGCTTTAGAATATCGACTAGTTCTAAGGTTTTTTGCTAATAATCGTCTAAAAGTAGAGTTACCTTTATTTAATTATACTTTACTAGAGCCTTAGGCGAAGGATTTAAGGTACTATACTTCTTTTTATTTAGAATTACGACCTAAATTGTAGCTTTGTTCCTTAAATTCGATTACGTAGTATATAGTTTACCTTACTATCGTATTCGGCCGGGTAAGTAAAATAAGAATAGTAGTATTAAGTTATCTTTAGCTATTTTTTCGATATAGCCGAATCTAAGTTCCTTCTTCTACTATTTATTTATATTAATTACGAGCTCGTAATACTATTAAATTAGCTTTAATTTTATCTAGAGTATTAACCCTACCTATAATACAACCCCACCTATAATACACGCTAAAATT